>JASVER010000130.1:411576-497212 GCA_030449065.1 Oceanodroma leucorhoa | reverse complement strand
AGGAAAGGAAAGGAAAGGAAAGGAAAGGAAAGGAAAGGAAAGGAAAGGAAAGGGTAAGGAAAAAGGGAAGGGAAGAAGGGAAGGGAAGGGAGGGGAAAAGATCTTTGTTTTCCATTTTGTCTAATGATGAACACGAAAAAGTCAGGAGGGAGGGAAAAATAAGATACTCTAATGCTTAATACCCTTCTCATTTTCAGAAATCAAAATGAAACAAATATCTTCAGTTTCAGAATTCTATAATAATGGAATAATCAATGGCATTCATGAAAACAACCTGTTTTGTTGAAATTAATTTCTAACTGGAAAAATAAAAAAATACATTGTGGTGGCTGACACCCCCCCCTCACCACCCCTCTCCCCTGCCAGTCTTTGGTAAATCATGTTTCCACAAAAGCAACAGTTTTATTTCTATCTGTTATTCTGTTACTGTTACTATAAAGCAACAGTGTTACTCTGGAAAGCTAAATACATAAACAAAAGGAAACAATTTGGAGAAAGTCAGAATTAGCATCTGTCTTAATAGTGCAATAAAATGCTCAGATCTGATACTGAAGTACCATTCTGAAGAGCATATTTATATTCAGAGGCCTTAAATGAGCATATTAATGACCTTACACTGGGTAAGAGTCTATCATGAATTGCACTCTTTTCTAGGGAAACTTTTTCTCCGTAGGCACTTCTGAAACAGAAAAGAATTATATTCTGCCAAAACTATTCTCCTTTTTAACAAATCTACTAATATCCCCTTTGTCTTGCCTCTTATCTCACAGGAGGTCATAAAATATTTTGTCAGTGATCCATGAGAAATACGTATTATAAGTCATCTCATTTCCGATTGTTAATTTTCTTGTCTCTGTGTGGAAGTGGGAACACATTATTCCGTGCACTGAAGTCGGAAGCAGCTTCCTGCCATTTAGCATGTCCATTACAAAGGGTCGTAGTGAAAGCAATAATGGATGAATATTGAAAAATGCAGAAGTTTGATACGGTTAATTACAGAAGATGAGGTGATAATTCACAATTCATCCATGCCACCCAGAGAAAGTAGACTGGCTTGAGGAAGCCTCTTGAAAATATTGTATGAAGCCAGTTCTATCTAACAGAGCAGCCCACATTTGGCACCTGGATYCAGGTTTTGCAATTTTCCCGTGAGTTCATCTTCCTTCTCCTCCACTCTCCAATGCCGCTGTCTACACAAATATCCCATTCATGGTGACAGGACCAATCGCTGGAAAAATTAGCCTCAGTATGTCCCTGCTATTATGTTAAACAGGAGGAGCAGATCAAACTGAGCCTTGGGATTATCCGGGGAAAGAGTGGTGCTACCTGAAGGCTGTTTTTTGCTGGTATGTGGAGTTGAAGGCTGGAGGTTTTTTTCTGGAAAAGGCTATCCCATCCCCATTCCCTGTAATGGACCCCACGTCTTCCCTCTCTCAGCAGTACCAGCAGCCRGAGCTTCCAGGTTGAGCTGTACATGCAGATGATGTTTTTGAGCTGAATTTGTGGCTGGAAAAGCTGTTCTGAATTCTTCCTGAGCAAGATGGTGTTGGTTTAGCCATTAGAGCATCTGTTTGACTCTACTGAATGCTCTAAGCTGACAACAGAAAGGATCACAGAAGTAGGGAAGTACTATTTTATAAAACCTGGCAAAAAGGTTGGCTGGATTTCACAGAGGAAGCGTAATAGAGAGGAGAACTGAAACTAGACTTCTTACATCTAAAACCATTGCCCCTCCACCCCACTTCAGTGCGCTGTCTCACTAATCTTCTGGGCTGTACTGTGTCAGTTCCTACTTCACGTGTAGGCCTGCCATTAGATAAAAATAGGAAAAAATGACAAGCTTATCAAAGTTTCTGATAACTTACTCTCAGGTATCTCATACAGTTTTCCTTAATAGTGTTATTCAAYTCTATCCAACTTTTGGAAACACAGCTATGAATAAACTACTGGTTTCTCGTTCCTTTTGAATCTAGCATTAGTTGCCACACAACTATGTTCAGCTTTTTCCTTAATCCAGTAGTTTTCTCCTATAAAAATATGCAAACTTTCCCCTGATGTATCCATCACCACGTCACTCAAGGCTTCATTTTCCACAAGTCTGTTATCCTCCCTAGTCCTGTTCAGCTGAAACACTTTTGTCTCTAATTGTTCCCTCTACTCTTGCAATTAGACCCTTCAATAAACTGGGGCTCCTCCTTGAACTCATGTTAACTTGTTGAAAAAGCATGAGGCAGGAGAAATCCATAGACTTGAAACTTGCCAACCACTGAGATCGCCCATCTTCTTCAGGAATGACTTTACTGGCTCTCTGACATGGAAGGGCTCTGTTCACCCCCGCCGGTCTCAATGTCCCTGGTGATCCTGAGGCCAGTGTGAGAAGCACTGTGATCGATGTGCACAGGCTCAGGCTCCCTCATCGACTAGTATGTTCAGCTATGGTGTGGAAGATGAATGCAAAGAAATATTAACTTAGTGGACAAGATGTGCCAGAAACGAAGGAAGGTCAGAGTGGGGTYTGACCTATTCAATTTATGTATTGTAATAGACTTTTACAGGGGCTTCTATAGCTTTACTCCTATCTTCGTAATTCCCTTGGCATGAGTGTTAGGAAGGCTTACTCTCACTTAATCAAATTTCAGGCTGATATGTAAGGGTTTGGCTCACATGCTAGTAAGTGATTGACTGTAGATAAAGTCTAGAGGGAGACTATTTTGGTCCCTAATTCAGTTTAAAGTGCGCATTTCATAAGTTACCTCATCTTCAGTTCCCAGAAGAATTTCTTGCTTATCTATATTGACTTCTAAGTTTATCCACCTCTTATGGGAGGTGATTACCTGCTCAATCCTCACAACAGGTMTGTTCTTTAACCTTTTGCTGTCTTTTGACCTGTTTTCATTTCCTCTCTGCTTCTGGAAGTTCAGACACCAAGCTCAAAACATTTTTCTGAAAGGCATATGACCTTGTTTTTCCCTTGAATAAGAAGTGTGTGAGGGATTGGTGTTCCCCTTGGAAACATCCTTTATTTAGGCTTTTTGGTTCTTTTAGTGCATTGGTTTACTGCAGAAAGTTGWCCCTGATTTAGAAGTGAATATCATAGAGTGACATCCTGTTGTCCTGGTACATGTGAAAAGCAGCTCTCAACCAAAAAGTGAGCTTACCTTCCTCCATAAGTTTGTTCATTGAAACAAATGAGTAAGTTTACATCAATAACAAATACAGATATTTATAAACAACAAACATATAAAATAAATATATAAAATCAATATAAATAATAAAATAAAAATAATTTATATAAAAAACATTTATATCTGATGCTTACCCACTCTTCTCCTACATCCAGGTCAGGTAGTACAGTGGCTTGTGTTCACGTTGCTCACAGCTAGTCCTTCTCAGTGAACTGCAGATGTGTTCCTCCTGCAGGATRCCTGGCCCAAGCTTTTCTGGGACTTCTGCTAGGCCCTTGCATCCTAAAATACTTTGTTTTGTGACTTTTCAATGTAAAACAACTGAAATAATGTGAAGGCTGTATCAGACTCTAGCAGAGCAATTCTTTTTCTTAATAGCCTGGTAGGGAGAGGCATTGCATGCCTAGCGCTGTGGCATGAGGCCATGTGTGGGGTTGTCGCTGGCATCAGAAGACTATCTAGAATTTTGTTTTCTTTAGCTTCCCCATTAAAAACCGTCCTGCTCATTCAGCCTCTTAACTATTCCCAGAAAACATTCCCAAATTTCATTTTAGAGGGATCTGTTTGTTTAGCACCAAAAGAGAAGCTAGGAGTGAACCAGTACACTGTGTGGAAGGTCAAGGGGACAGGACGCAGCAGGGAACCAAGAAGCTAAGTTGTTTGGTGGTGCAGGAGCACAGTGAAGCTGAGCTGAGCTTTATTCAAGCTCAGGAGATGGTTGAAGTGAACCTGCCCAGTTCATGTCTCTGATGTGAACCCAAATGCAGTTGCTAAGCATTGSTATTATTTGGGGCTGGATTAATCATATTATAAAAGAAATTTGTGACAGAATTGTAATTTAGTCATCATAAAGAATGACTACATAAAATGAGATTAAGGAAATCTACATGAGACTGCTTTTCTTAATTTTATTGAGAGAAGTGAATAAAAAGAGGCAAACCTCTGATTTAGGTGCTGCCATTTTATGATGCAGTGAAAGGATGCAGTGAAAGAAAGTTTGACACTTTCACTGACCAATAAATAAAGCAATGTGGATTTCCTATTTAGTTTACTTTCCTCCTAAGGTGCTATCAAGAAAGATAAAATTCCTATTTTAAATCAGTGATATATAAAAGGCTATGGAAATATTAATGAGTTCTGAGTCACAAGGAGCTGACATTTGCTTTTATGCAATGTTCTCTCACAGTCCATGGTGATGAAGAATACAGTCTTCATTGAGGCATATTAATTACAGAGGGTGAGTTTCCTTATACCCATTAATGAATAACAGCTTCCTGGAGTTTATGCAACCTCAGTAGTGAAGCATTTAAATCTTGGCTGCCTTGGATTAAAATGTATYGTAAGCTTTGCATCTCAATTAAGAGGGCCTGTGTGATTTTTAGCTTTTAGAATTTAACTGGAGTTAGGCAAGCACATCCAAAGATGAATCTTGAATAATGTTTAGTTTATTTAGCATAGAGCTTCACAGTAATATAAAAATCCATTATTATAGACCTTTGCAAACTCTGGACAGATGCCTTCTCTGTAGTCTTGTCCCACGTCAAAGATAGGAAAAACAACGGATTTCTTCTGCCAGGGTCCTCCTACTCACACCCAACGAGGGGCATAAATATCACGTAGGCAGATGGGGAGAAGGCTTGGCTGGGTTCCGTCTGAGCTCCCCAAGCCCTGCAGGGGACATCTGCAGGGTGCYTGCACGTCCCCCCCCGTCGCACTGCGTCTACAGAGGGTCCCAGGGTATGACRTGTCTGCTGTGTGTGATGCTTCCACAGGCTGCAGAGGACTGAAGGGAGACCGCAGGTGACACACAGGCCACCTGGGTGTATGTGGGGTCTGACTGGGGSTGTGTGGATGGGATGAAGAGCAGAAAGTCTCCCTTCTCCCTCTTGCACGTCATTCAACACAGCTGTGCTGCAGTTTTGTCCCTTAGCATTGCTCCTGTGTGCTGTTGTCACCGACCTGCTTTAAGCAATAGGATATAATTCTGAAAGGTGGCTCCACAGCAGTCACCAGCTGAGTAAGGACTCATGACACCGTGTAACACRTTTACTGCAGAAACCGTTACCTGCTTATCCAGATGACGATGGAGGAGGTATTCAGACAGGTGAAAGTACTCAGTTTTAGTCTCTGGATGGTCTTCCTTTGTCCAACAATAACTGTAAATTTAATGGCTTTAGGAACATTGGATTTCAATCTTTTCTGAAAGACATCTTCCTTAACCATGCTGTGTCCTATAACATCCTGCTTATACAGTGGGTGACCTTTAGAGGGGAAGTAATGTCACTTAGCAATCATCAACACGTTTYGAGCGCCCTGGAGGGTTTTTGTCATTTTCAGTGCAATAACTATGGAAAAAAAAACAAACCCAAAATGTGGTAGTAAAGTAATACTTTCTGATTCTTAGAGATCGAACACTAGTACTGAGTGCTCTACCATTGCATGCAAATGAATGTTCCAACAGGAGAATATGTTTTATCCAGAAAAGATGATCAGAAGGTGGGAAACGAAGCAAAGAGACCCGTACTGAAAAGACCTTTCTAAGAGCACACAGCACCTCAGTGTTGGATCTTAAGAGAACGAAAATCTCCCAAATCCCACCACGCCCACTGAGTATATAATTCCTTATGTTATTCAGTCTGTATAACCTATCGCAAGCAGCTGTTACTTGACCAGTTATGTTCTTTTATGTAGCACAAAAGTTTTTACAATATCTGAATGCATTTTCTGTAAAATATTAACCCCCATGTATTTTAGCTGTTATTATGATAAGTATTACAGTTATATCTGTCACGCTGCAGTTTGAAATTACCAAGATACAGGGCAAAATTAGCATTATACACATGCAGCAAAAATCGAGGGAAAGAAAGAGAAAAAGAGCATGCATATGCACAATGATGTATTTCATGTTTTTTTCTTCTGCAGGAACTGCTTTCTGAATAATCCTTTGTGGTAGCGACAAGATTGCAGCAATATTAAATAAATGTATTTTTATCTCATTAATGTTTTTTCATAGCGCTTATGAATTCTGCTGTAAAAAAGATGGAAGGGTGAAGACTAAAATCTATATTAAAAAGCAAGATGTCACCATTTAACACTCTCTTCGAAGGTGTAACTTTCACCTCGTTCCTTGGCTTTGAGTCTGCTTTTAATAATGAAAATCAGAAACATCACACAGGTCAGTGAAATTCTATCAGGGTAATAGCAAGGCAAGCCCTCAGCTCCATAGTGAAGAGTCACCAATCCCTAACTTGCATTTTATAATTTGAGGATTAAACAGAACACACTTGTGTTTAAAATCAGTATGGAGAGAGCTGTGGATATGTCTAATAATTATTTACTACTTCTCTAAACTTACATAGCTAAAACTAATTTTAACGAGTTAAAACTTAGTCAGCTTAGAGTTCAAGAGCCTAAATTTTATCTGCAGCATTCCCTTGGTGTTCTCTGATTTATGCGTGAATTTTTATTCACTTTAACTAAATCCAAACTGGGCAAGAGTCTGAATGATATGAGTGTGTTCATTTGAAACATAATTATCAGAAAGGACAAAGCCTCAAGCCTCTAGGAAATATCCTTGATACAGTCCGTATATTTCAATGGCAGTTAAGACGTCTGTCCTAAGAGCAACTGGGGCAGCTCTTGGGAAGGAGAGTTACTTTAAAATACAAGTGGAGTTCTGCATGTGAAGAGGAGCCCACTGTGCTTTCTTCCTGGGATAGGAGGAAACCAAAGGTAAGCTTTTAGCCCAACTTGAAAATACAGATGCACAGTTGATTTTGACCCACGACTGGTTGCAGTATAAATAAATACTGAAAATAATCTTATGAAGTGGGGAAACTGGAGTGTTGTCTATGCACTTACTCAGGGTTTTATATTTATTACTTCTGACAACAATAATAAAATGGTATTAATTTTTCAATTAATATTAGCATGAATATTGACTTATGCTATTATGTTTAGAAGAAAAGCTTTTCTGCTGCTTTACATAATTGAATAATGCTACCTTAACATTTGCAGAACCTGTAGGGAAGTATAATGAATTCTGCAAATACTCAGATTTGCATACTGGAAACAGAAACTGTTGGAAACAACAGGAAAGTTTTAAAATGCATCTGCTGTATTTCATGCAAAGTAATGTTGGCTTTCAAAAAAAAAAAAAAATCCTGAAAAACTGTAAAGTAGTCTTTGCCACAGAGTGGACAATGCCATGCTTGCATTTCAGCATTAGGAAAGATTGAAATTTATACAAGGAACGAATGTCTGTCATTGCTGAGTCTGACAAAATATGCAGTCAGCACAAAGCACAATTTTGGGAGCACCCAGGAATGGCTTAGCAAAGAAGAAATTATTGGCAACCAGAAGTCACCAAAAACTCCAGGGCATTGAAAACAAGTGAAAACTAGGACAAATAACTTTGGTTCGAGTCACTACATGGTTGTGGCCTAAACAAAGCCTCCGTTCACTGACTGGCCAGTCATAGCCTCGGTCTTTGCTCCAAAAGGGAGCGGTGCTGCCCCAGCTCCAGACCAATGGAGGGGCACTCACCAATGAAGGGTGAGTGTCCATCACCCAGTCTCACCCTGCAATTACCCTCCCTGAACAGAATCCGAACCTGCATTCCTTCCCATAAGAAAAAGAGGGGAGTCCAGGTTCTCTCATACCTAGACTATTTTACAAACCACAGCTTTTTTTTTGAAAGCTAGCACTCGTCTTCTAGCTGTGAGTTTTGTTGTAGGCAAGAATTAAGAGGAATTAAGATCTACCAATATTTAGCTAACACCTGGCAACGTGAACTGTAGTAATGTCTTCTCACTGCGGTATGTCTAGAACTGCATGAATAAATGCAGGTTAACATACATCTTTTCTACTGCCAGATGTTGATGGCAGTATGCTGGATTGCATTCAAAAACAGAGCTAGGAAAACATAGTCTGAGATAAAGATGCAACTGCAGCTCCATTTTCAAGTCAGAAAGTGAATACAATTTTTGAAATCTAGGTTTTGATTCCTCTGCTTGCCCTTACAAGCCGCTCCCTCACCACTTGCAGTCTCTCAGTACTTCTTGGGAATGGGTAGCTGCAACTAATTTTATGTTAGTGGAAAAAAGTCGTACTTTTATTTGAATGAAGATACCTATAATTCAAAGAATTTGTCAGAGATGGCTGGAGCTACATTGCTCCAATTACGAATTGTTTGGCTTTCTGAAATACAGCACCTCATTCTTGAGATTCTCACCATTACTTTCTTAAATCTCCTTTCACAAATTCAAGTAGACAAGAACAACTCAAGGCTGGATTTGCTCTTTCTCCCTGCTCAGGTTCAGACAAATATCTGCTACTCGATTCTATTCAAAGCTGCCACTGCTGATCTTGTCCTGCAGCGTCTGCTTTGTGGAGCGTTTGGCATCTCTAAGCAAAACAGGACCCCTGCAAGAGGCCCATCAGATGATCTGCTTATTGGCTTTGATTTCCCTACCTAAGGGTTTGCTCGGGGCAAACGCTTTCCCTAGGCTATGTCTTCCCGAATCATTTACCCCTTCTGCATGGTCACAAGCATCACACAGCACTCCTAGGCTCAGAATACAGATTCTTACTATAGCAAAACACTGAGTGAAAAAATGCACTGGTGCTGAATAGTAATTGATGTAAATGAAGCCTTCCCACACTACCTTTTTCCTTCTCCTAGAGGGGGAGCGCAGGGCTTTTCTTCTTAAGCCTGCTGGCTTATTGCATTAATAATTCATAACCAGTGAGCTTTATATAGGCCGTGGCTCACTCAAAGCAAACTTACAGAAAGCCATTTTTCCACCAGTGTTCGTCAGAGTGGATTTTCTTAAGAGCATACAGCTTTCCAAACCACTAATTCTTCATTTCTGTGGTGAAAAACATGTAGTTCCATGGACTGTTTTAAGCTGATTATTGACATGTTCCTTTTGTACCGAGCTGAAGATGTGCTGTTGCGTGAAAGGCTGAAGTAGCTAGTGCACTTGTTCAGCCCAGTCGTGTTCGATGAGGAAAATTACGACTAGATTAACRAACAATGCAATTTATTAAAGCAACAGATACACAGGTTCTTTTTGATTGCCGGTGATAGAATTACTGCAAATGAAGCTCATGCAAATGCCTAAGTATAAGTACAARCTACTTAGCTAAAAGCGCGTTAAAAGAGGTAAAGCGACTCTATAGAGATTTCTAAGTTTCCCGGGGAGGCACTTGGTATAACCAAGTGTTCGAATCTTACCCAAAGGCGTCCCGATGGGGGGGAAGAGAGGCTCAGCCCGTCGACTGATCCCAGAAGTTAAGAGTGGTACACGGCGATGGTATCTTCCCCAACATTCACTCTTTCGCGCGCTATTTTTATATTATTTGTTATCTTTCAGGTGGAGCTTGAGGGACTCTAGTCATACATACCTTTATTGTGATTGGTGTAAAACTTTCTCGCTTCGATTTAAAGGTATAGACCAGTAAAAATTCAGAGCGCAGGCTCAGTGAGGTGGGGTCTCACCTCGGAGGCGGGTAGCTTTTGGGATGGAGGTGTGTTTTAGTATTATAATGTATTATAATGAAGGAAAGTTCACCAAAAGGACAGCATTTAATCAAGAAATTGACACATTGCTGACTCAGGATAAACAAGGTGCAGCTTATTGATACCTTGGTGTCTCTCAGTCTCTGTTTTGCCCCCTTTATCTCACAGAGCCTGGCCGCGGTGTCTCCACTCCGCTCCATCCTCCGTACTGTTTCTCTCAGGGTCAGCACACCAAGCTCCCCCGATGTACTAACATCTAAGATTACAGGCCTATAGGGCTCTTGTAGAGACAAGGTCGAGGATAAGGAATGGATTCCTCGCCTGCCAGCTGCACTGGACTCTGAAAAACTTCGTCAATGCTGTTCCTTTTGTTAAAACGTTAATATAAATCGGATCTCTAAGTTACCTCCAGCAATTATGCCACATGTGCACAAGGCAAGGAAGGAGAGGTTTGTTGCAACAGATTCTGCAGAGTTAATAAAGGTAACAGATCTGCATCAGTAGGAAGCCATAGCGCTGGGAGGCAGGACTTGATTAAACATTTCACTATAACTTCATCATAAGGAGTTAGCAATCCACCTTTAGTATATTACTAATAGTAGTGAATTGTCTTGGAAGACTGGGACTGGGACCAATTACTTTAACAAGTAATTCAGTTGTTTTAAGTCTATAACAAAAAAAGCAACTTTTTCCATTTTCAAATAGTAAAAAGTTAACAAAATCTTTAGTTTCCATTACTAAGTAACAGCTTTCTAATAATAAATAACTAGAGTTATGTTGTAGAAAAAAACAGATGGATAGGCTGAAAGTAAATCTGAAGTTAATATTTTCAAGGCAACCTTGTAAAATGTGTTAAGTAGATGAATGATCTGACATAAGCATATGGAGCAGGGCAAGACTGATTAAATAACTTTATAAGATATAAATTAACATGAACAAATATTTCAGAAAACTGGAAATGCTTGGTACAAAAAGATGGTGTAGCCTCATTGGATAATGTTGTAAAGAGGTGTTTCCAAAATAAACTGTAAAGAAATGTTGTGAAAACAAGACAGAACACAGTAGAAGAAAGCAGCTTTTCCTAGGTTAGGACAGTAGTCAGAGTAAATAAATTTGGATTATAGAGTTAGCTGTGTTTAAATTTTTGGTCATTTACACATTACATTATCGATGTTAAGGTAAACCTTAGGAGGCATCTTTAAGGGCCAAACTGTATAATAGAGATGCGGAGTCCTGGGAATGTCTTCTGCCTAGATTCTGGTTGTTTTTGTTGCAGAATGGGAAAATCACATAAGAGAGAGTGGCTGAACCTTCACTTGCTGATGTCCTCCACAGAGGCCCAGCAGTGGGCAGCTCACACAGAAGGGAGCCCAGAGCAAAGAAGTGTTGAAGCAAACAAGAAGCCTCCAAAGACCAGGAAGAGCTAAAAATGATGGGGAGAGGAGAAGAGGGAAAAAAAAAATAAATCTTTAAGCCTTTGACAGAATAGAACTCTTTTGTCAAGTTAATATTTGTATCAGCTAGACTCAATATTCAGAGACCTACTCCTCAAGAAACTGAAAACTGTCAATTATCTGAATAATTTCTTTTGTAATAGTAGCCATGTCGTAGTCAGTGTCTGTTTGCTAACAAAGACAGTCTCACTTTTAGATGAAAAACAGAAATTAGCCAATCAATCTACTTAGCCTATATACTTTTCAAGCCCTAGCCATCACAGAGTTCTCAACTCTGAAAGCAACATAAGCAGTACAGCTAAAGCACTGATACTAATGGTCTCATAAGCACTTAAAACAGTTATAATATGACTCCTACTTAAGCTCTGGGTCCCCTGGGTTCTGTTTGTTGTCGGAAAGCGATGAGGCAGCAGAGGCTGTCTCTTATCCGCTTATAGCAGGAGTGCAATTGTTTTCCTCATTAGGAGGTACAAAACTAAACAGCAAACTACACTCCATCAGGTTTGTTTCAAAATACTTTCTTTCAGTTTTAACTTTCCTAGAGAAATTTTATAATGCTTTGACATCACCCAAATCCCACTTGAAAGCTGTAATAAAGGGGAAAAAAATACTAAAATAGTAATAAAAGAGTTAAGTTTTAAATCCCAGCCAATCCTGGGATGCTGCTGGAGAGAAGATAGATTGGAAAATAATTTTCAGCCACATTTGGACAAGAACRTGTTTTTCTGAAAAATTAAAATACTATACCTTCTAATAAAGTTGSAGGAGATTATCTACAGTCCACAGTAAGATAAATATTAGGGATTGTTCCTGGATGCTACTGTTATATTAAATTGAAGGCTGCAAGTGAAATAGTGAGAAGTAATTCACACCCACATGAAAAATGTCAAGAATGAAGACAAGTCGAGGTTTCATATTGGGTCAGGATCAGAAGCAATTTATTTTACAATGCTGTGTAGTCYGTAATTTTTGTAATTACAGGTAGATGTTCAGATTCTAGGTGTGTTATAATGATTTGGGGGTGAGGGGGAAAAAATCAYATTTTGTTAATTTAGTTATATAAAATAGTGCTATTTCAAACATAAAACTAAGCCTGAGCCTTTTATACAAAAGCATATGAAAAATATTAAGAAAGGAAACTAATGCTATCAGGTTTGTCTAAAGCTCTTTTGATAACCCRGTTCTATTTCTTATAACTTCTCAAGCTAAAAATTTGGAGGTTGCACAAGGCRACCCATTTTAGATACACAGCTGGTAGGTGGAGTGAAACTCCGTTGTAGGAACAGACTGAGAGAGAAAATGGRGACCTGCTCTATTTTACAAACAACTATTGAAGACACAAAGAATAGTGGACCTCTGGCCCTAAGGAAATGGGGTACGGATACATGTCACTGTATTGTCTGTCATCTTTGCATATAGGTAGTTGCAAAAGCAGACCAGAAAATGAGGTTTGACGTAGAACCGTTCCCTCCACCAGCCTGTGGTCTCCCAGGAGTAACAACGGGGATGGGACGGATGGAAGTGCTCGGGCAGCCTGTTGTATCTCCCCATCCCCATTTATATGCCTTGTTAGCTACTGTAACTGAGAAGAACAGGACAAGTGTAAGTTCTCTTCTTGCCTAGTTCAAGCTCTTTCCTGCCTCTTTTCCCTGCTTTCTTGCTTGCAGCAAGGAATAATTTGGCAAGCAACCCTGATCTGTAACTATAGCAAGAGTAAACATCTACTCAAGGGATTTATTGCATGGGATGAAAGAAAGGGTGGCCACAGGTGCTACCACAGCTGTGCATCTTCCTGCATATAGCACGGTATGGGTTGCAGCAGGTGTTCCAGGATGGTGCCTGCGGTAGAGTGGCAACAAGGGCTTGCTTAACTCTGTTAGGAAATCCTACCTCGGTGATGGTCAATGATATCATATAGTTATAAGTATTGATCAATAGATCAACAGATACCAGGCAGTTATTTTCTATTATTTCATTTACAGCTGTGTTCACAGATACTTTGAAGTAGTGACAGGAAGGTAGAAATATATACATATGCAAAATGTATACATTATGATCACTGACCAAGAAAATTCAAACCAGAAACGTGAACAAAAACTCAGTAGAAGTGGTCATCAGTCTTAAACTTTAGGGCTGAAGAGTTTCTTGTTATCAAATACTCATCCCTTCTAATTACAGAGATTAAAGCTAAATTAACAATTGAAACTAAACAGCAGTCTTTTATTTGAAAATGTCTGATCGATATTATAGTTGCGGGATAGTTTTTGATAAAACTGAATAAAAAAATAACAGGCTGGTTTTTGTGAACCTTGTGAACATGCATGTGCACAGACAACCTCTTAAAGGGTGATCTAGCTGCTTCTTGTTCTTTAGTTTATGCCATTTCCTTTAAAGTTCTTAAGATCATTGGATGAACATAGGTGTGTTTTAAATAAATACTGATAGGAAAATGTGGTAGCAGAATAACAGAGATTTGTTTTAGAAGCTCATAATGAGTTTCAGAAATGCTTTAACAAAAATAATAACAGTCCTCTGCTACTTGTCTTGTTTTCAGTTATTAGGAGGAAGTACTTACTGGCACAAATTGCAAAAACACATTTGTTTTCAGCTTAGCCCTGGGGGAGTTAGCAACATTACCATCCCATATGTATTGCATTAAACACTTCAAGTCACTTTAATAATGCTTGCAAGTTTGAAATTAGATTCAAGACTGGAATGATTTAAAGGTCTTTAAAATGAATGAACCATGAGATTATTTTAATTGTTTTAAGTATAATCATCTATATTTTAAAATATTATTTCTAAAACATTCAATTTTGGCATCCAAAAAGAGGTTGATTTGGCAGGCTGTTTCTACATGAGGCTTAATGAAATCACTTAAATTCAGATGTTCAAAGTGACCAATGATTTGTAGCTGCCTAATTTGAGACATATTGGAATGCCATCATCATAAATCTTCTTAAATATCAAATATCATATCATTTGGGCCCCACAAAATTGTTGGTTTCCTGAGATACAGTACGATAGTTGTGATGTAAATCAGTTTCTAAATTACTTGGAAAAATGTTATGAAAGTGGATCATTTAACGCTTACCTAACTTTTGTAAAGTCTTTTGCGGACTTTAATGAAGCACTTACTTAGGCAACAACTGTGTCATGGACTTCAAGTCTATTAGATGACCAGGCTGTAAAGCTTAATTAGCATAATGCTATGATATGTAGGAAGCTCTGTGCTGCCACTAATCCAAGCCTTCTTGTTGAGAACAGAGAAAATTATCTGGTAAATAGTCAGCTTTAAAGTATTGCACAGAAACTCCTGAAGTAAAACCCCAAAAGTTTTGAAATAATACATTAAGACAGAAGGAAATGAGAGTAATTGTCCACATGGATGTCAGYGGTTGTTTTGGATTGGTACATGCAGGGTAAAGTGTTTTAGCATAACAATATTTTCAGGGCTAATCAACTTCAGGTAGCTTTGAATGCTAACTGCAGCTTGCTTAGTCTGGTGAGGAGGATGGAAGGGAGGAAAAAGACTAACTCCTTTCCCAAAACTTATCCTTAAATTTGGCTTCTGTTCTGCACTGAGGGATGGGGGATGAGACAGAGAGAGACAGTGCAGGGTTCTTGCCACATCTCAGTAAGAAAGGCCTGACAACAAATGGCATAATAAAATAGCTGTTTTAATAAGACAGAATAAAAAGAGGAATACAGATAGCGAGTAAATCTTACATCCCTTCAGATCCTGGGAACCCCACATTCATGCAGCATCAGACGGACCCCAATAAATACAATGGCAAAAACCACAGAAGGGTCCTTATGACATCATTGTGATGGCACAGGGATACAGAAAGGACCATCACACCTCTATTTGTGCACGTGTATGGGTGGACATATGGTCAAAAACAGGTGTGCTGTGCATCTGAAGTGCACTTTCACTGCAAGAGGGCATGGAGCAAAGTTCTGACACAGCCCATACGTTTCAGTCCTCATATTTATCCCTGGACATTACCCAAGCCCATGACAAATTACTTGTCAGCAAATTGCAGAACTTGAAGATGTATGGTTGAAACAAGTCAGATTCTCTTAAATATAAACAGATCTCATTAAGGCAGTCTGTAAATTTTATGTCTGGCCAAAATAGAGTAAGTATTGTGTAGCCTCAAGATAAGCATAAATATGTGAATGGAAAGGTCACTTTTTTCTTCTGACAATAGCAAGGAATGGAACACTGGGTAATTTTAGAGCAGAAAAATTTAGTGCTGGAAAGTCCTTTTGAAATGGGCAGTAGAGTTTCCACAGTTCCACAAGACCAGAGGAGATCTATTCTACTTCATTTTTCTTATCAGAAAAAAAAAAAAAAAAAACCCCACAAAAAAACAGAAAACCCTATCAGATTAATCTGGGTTTTCCCCAGCCACGACAAAACTTTGCAATGAAGACTACAGCCATTCCTAACCAGAAAATCAGTTGACTTTCATAACGAGGCTAGAAGCAAATTTTGCCAGTATTTTTGAGAAAAATGAAGTCTAGCCCATGCTGCAACAAAATTCATATGGCTACAAAACAATTCCAAATATTTCTCTTTCTAAACCATAATTTGGTAGCTTCAATACTTTAGAGTATTCACAAAAGTGTTTCAAATATAGCGCATTCAAATACAGCACTATTTCTCATATGTCATGTTTAAGTAATGTTTAACTAATCATTAAGCTTTTCAAAAGCTGGGAATTGGGAGGAGCTTTCTTAAGAGTTTGTTGGTTAACAGGGAGTTTTTGCAAATTAGTGGGAAGCGAATATGTCTTTAGGCAGTGAGGTTTCAGATGAGAGGAGGTTATATGCTGTGTTTTGCAAAAAAAAAAGACTGAGAGCCAATGCATCTTCCTGTTTTGTATACAGACTGTGTTTCTGTCTGAGGGGGCATCTGATCAAATGCATGAATCAGATTTACTGTACTCCACTATTAACTGGAGCATTGCCTGTAAAGGCATAACATGTTAAGAAACTGCAGCCTCTTCTTACTTTTCATGCTATTTGAAACTAATGGTAACTAAGGATTGAGTGGAAGATGTGTCATCTGGCAAATACTACCATAGCCTGGAAAGCCACAGTTCTTGTACAGTGCTTGCATTTTTTTTTTCCCTAGACAAGTACATAAGGTAGTCCACCTATTGTTTGTCTAAACTAAATGAATTGCCCACTTTGACTTCCCATTTTTTACCTGACAACTGATCGTCATTAAGTCACAAATAAACAGTAGGGATAAATTAAAAAGGCATAATTCTACTTCCAAAAACACAATCTAGGAAAAGCCATGTAACAATGAAACAAAAGCCATGTAACAATGAAACAAATACATACGAAACCTTGGAGGCAAAAAAGTATTGTAGGGAGAAATTAACACATTCAACTGGTTATAAAGTGAATGTATTCCTTTTTCTAAAAATTAGTAATTTTCGGATCTTTGTCAAATCACACTGAGGTATTTTTAAAAAGCTGATTTTTGGTCAAAAGAGCCAAACTGAGCAACTTGGTTAACTTGTCCTTTCAAAATACCTGTAGAAACTCTCATTTAAGGTTAAGCATCTGTGATTTCAGTGGCATTATAATGTACAAAGATGACATTTCTTGGTTATGCATTCATATCTACTGAGCATAAATGAGAAATAAAAGAGAAAGCATAGCTGTGGGAAGTAGTTTGCAATGTGGTAGATATCACAATAGCCAAGCAACGTCATCTCTACTGGTGCAAAAAGGGAATTCCAGCAATGTAATGTACTTCCTGCCCCAATCTTCCATTAAAAATATTGCATGCATATATCAGGTCTGACTCTATTTAATTTACTAGTGGATTAAGATACATTTTAGCAGAATAGTCTAAAGAAGCTAAGCTTTTCTAAAAAATAATCGATGTGTAAAAAAAAAAGTGATAATAGCAACAAATTTTGTTTAGTGTCATCACGAGAGGTGAACAACTTACAAATAGTAGCATATAGACACACACACATCAGTATATCACATACAAAAAGCCATCTTAGGAAAATGTCTAGCCAGCATGCCTGCAACGAAGATCTGTTGTACTGAGAGTACAAAGAGCTTTGACTTGTCCTATGTCTGAATTGTCATCAGAGTTTACAAAAAAGATCTAACATCTAAAAGTTCACACAGAGCAAGGGATGAAATGCACCACAGAAGAGTAAAAAGCTATCTATTCATGTTATATGGGATTTGAGAAAGAAAAGCTCTAACAGATTCAATCTCACAGCAAAGAACATTTTCATTACCCGGTTGTTAGTTGAAGGCAGGCTAGTCAAACAGCTACAGACTTATTCCAGAGGCTTTTATTCCACTCGTGTATGTGGTTTTATGTTAGATGATTCCGTTGACTTCTGAAGGTAACTACCTTGGATTACACTGATACCACTAAAATGAGGTAAGCAACCTCAAACAAAGCCAACAGTGCCATCACCAAGGTTAAAAAAAAGTTCATGACTTCAAGAAATTGATGGTGTGTTCACAGATATATTCTAGAAGCCTGGTSGCAGAGCCTTGTACAAATAAAGCATAGAGTACTAGAAATCTCTCCTTCTTGGACTTTTTCAACAAGAAAACATCTGAATACTGAGCTCAAAAAATGTGCCACTGATTAAGGAACAGAATCCAGCCAGGAAGCAGGGAAAACATCTCTCACTAAACAGGGATGATGATGGGGAGATAGGGTTGTATAGCACAGACTCATTTAGTTGTCAGTAATAGCTAAAGTAGCAAGACAGGAGCCACCCTGTAAGGACCCTAGGAATGCAGCACTGGATTGAAAAAAAAGCTTAAAAAAAAAGACAGCTGCCGAAAGCACTCTGAGTATAAAGTCATACAAGGCAGTTGTAGATTACATGAGCCTTTTCTGGCAGAAATCAATTTTGTAATGTTTTAAAGAACTACCTATTTTCCTGTTATTGTCTGTCTTAAAGACCAGATGCTTTATTTTCTTGGACCATCTGGCTCAAAAAAAGAGTAAGCTGGTTTTGTTTTCTGTTGTAGTTAAGGCATGCTGTAAAGGAGTCTCTGTTGAAACCTATTTGTGATAATAAGTAGGAATTGCACTCTAGTAGATCTTAACATCAGTGAATCTGGGATAAAGTGGGATTTCCTGGGTGATGCAATATTGACAAAAGTGTCACCAGCCAGAAGTATGCCCGTGCTTACATAGAAGCAACAGCGAGTTTTTAGTATCTCAGAAACATACATGGCAGCTTACATCTCCAGGAAGTTGCTGTCTGCGAACATGGTACAGCAAAAGAGCTACTACCACGAAGCCAAACAAACCTGTGGGGGGAAAATTGCCCAGGTACTAATCTCTATGGTATATAAACAGTTGTTAGCTTGTTCAAAGTCAGCCTTCTTTCTCTACAGCCAAAATACATATCTTTTCTATATAACTTTAACAAATATATAGAGTTGCAAGCTTTCTTTTTCATGTCCATTTGTGACATCTGAGGTCCTTACTTTCATGGGTGAGATGCAGACGTCTGTGCTGTCCTAGAGTCAATGTAATGTGCCACAAATCACTTGGTGTGAGAAGTGTGAAACCCTTAATATATCCAGTGATGGAGACAGTGCATGTTTCTCACTGTCAGCCTCTTCTGGCTGCTTCCTCGGCATCCTTTGCTACTCTACCTGCTAGTTTGGTAGTGTGCATCACAGGTCTTGGGCTTTTGAGTTGTCAGAAGCAAGAACTTAAGTTAATGGCACTGCTCTCCTATCCGGCATTGAGAGCAGTGTCATTCAGCCAGACCAGAATGAGAGAAATAATTATGCGCAGTGATGGCTTTTTGTAGCTCTGTGTGCTAAGAAGGCAGGAGCCCAGTCCCTCACTCCATTATCCTGCGGGCTAGAGTTCACCTCATGGATTACTTGCTACTAGATTGGAAAGCTGTGTGGTATTTAGAAAGGAAAGTTCAAAGCTACGTGAGTCAGAGCGAGTTCCTCTTTTATTCTTTCACCATGTCAGATACCACAGATTAGCAATTTTCCTAAATGATATTTAATGCTAATTACTTCAGGGTCAATGAGCTGTAACCAAAAAATCTTTAATAAGGCTTTTCTCATATAAGGTTTATAATGAGTATTTCTTCAGACCCATTTCAACTCTTCACGTGCATCTGTCCATACCTAGCCCACGCTAGCCTGTACACTGATGTTCAGCTCAGACTTTTGTTTTTCCAGTTACGCTCATCAGATATGCCTCCTACTCATGCAGAGAGGCTTCACAGGAGGCACGTGTAAGCTGGCTCTCTTCAACACGCGACAGCCCTCTCTCTGTGCAGCGTGCTCCCCTCGTGCGCTCCCTTTGTGCTGTCAGGTTAGAGCTTCCAAAACGACATCACGGACCTATGATTTGAACTCAGCAGTACAAATCTGTGGAAAGCGAAAACACATTTTTATAATCACATTCACTTGCATTTCAGATTGCATGTATTGCAAATGAGTTTGTGTCACGCCCTGCCCCCCTGCCTGTCTTGCACAGGGGAGTGGGGTTTCTTTGGTTTTTTCTTATAAACATCAATAAAAATGCAGAGTTTTTCTTTCTACACAGAAGACAGGAATTTGAGGCTTTTGGAACTGTAATGAAACACAGGAGTTACTGAGTGGAATTGTACAGCTCTTTTCTTGCAAAAGCTAGACCAGATATTGTCTTCGTTTCTTTTGTCCTTCAAGTCATTTCAGTAGTACCGCTCTTCAAATATGAGTCAGACCCATGGGAGAAGATAAAAGTAATACTTTTGAGTGGCTTTTTATTTATCTTTTAAGATCTTGAGGTTTAACTTCTTAGTCTTGTCTCTGGTATCCTGAGGCTAGAAATTTGCTTTTTAAAGAAAAGCTGAAATTCTGATATAATCATATGGCAAAAGGGTCCTCTGAGCTTTGAAAAAGTTTGACCCAGTGGAAAAAAATTCACCATTTTGCAAACACGAGTTCGTGATGGGAGTATTATTTAAATCCCAGGAGAAGGTGTAGTCCATTATTCTTCCCCTAGAATATTAACAAATTTGTTTACAAGACCAAGTGTTGTTTTCAAGTGTGATTAGAAATACACTGCTAGTGATAAAACCAGTTAGTTAACATTTACACAATGCTTACTCAGAGGTACTGTAACACGTGCCCAGAACAAAAATGAATGATTCAAAAAKAATTGTGTAATAGTGTATTTACTAAAATATACAATGCTTTTTTTCCAGTTGGCCAAAAATCTACCAAATTATTTTGGTCAGAAAAAGAAGAGMATTGGACTAGAATTCTAAAATTCTGCAGCTATTTTTACCTCAATCAATTGCTTTGGCAAATGTACTGCTGTAAGTTTATGAAAAACCAAACTTAGTTTCCTGCACGGCTTCTAAAGTGTTTTAGGGCGGCCATTTGCTAGGGAAAACACTCCGTGTCGTGGAGTTCCTCCTGTTGACGTTTTCCAGTTCTGAGCAGAATGTTTTAGAGTGTCATTAAACAACAGAGATTGAAAATAGGAATGGTTTTGTAACCTAATACTTATGGCACTTTTCGTCCTGATGAAACACCTGAGCTTCAGCCTCTGCGCTGGTGCATGTTTAAGTGTTCTGTGCGAAGTGGACAAGCACCGACAGAAGGAATTTGGGAATCGCCATCACAGGCTGCCCCGCTCAACGCCCTGATGCTCAGACAACGTCCAGGCAGAGGCGTGATGTGGATACAAATCTCAGAAGCAGAGAGGGAAGTTGAGCAGGGACTACTAAGAAAAAGTTGAAGCTCCCTCATTTATGAATTTTGTTTGATTCTCCCTGCTTCATTCTATTTACTTTTTAGTTTGCTTTTACAATACACAAAATCGTTTCATTTTTCACTGTTGCAAGGAAAAAAAAAAGGAAAGAAACCAAATAGGTTTAAAAACTCACTTAAATTTTCAAACTGATGAATTAACTACTGGCAATCCATAGTAATAGTGAATAAAATCAGATAAGAATATTATCACAGACTTTATGTCAATTTTGWCTATGAATATTGAAAATTAATTTATGCTATTCTGTCTATTAAATCAATAGGAAATCTTACATCAAGCAAATTTTTGACAGCTAGTATGCACTATGCTTTTGTGGCCTTGAAAGAGCACAATTAAAATTTTCATTATTTTATGACACCATTTTTCTCCTCATACATATAAATTATAGCTATGTGAGCTGTCTACAGTAAAAAAAAAAATCATAGCAAGCACTTGCTGTAATTCTAAATGAGAAAGGAAGAAACAGTTACTACTTTTGTTGACTTCTTACTCCCATGAGTAGTTCAGTTCATCAACAAATATGTTATATTGAAAAGATTTGAAAGTTTCTGAAGGAAACCTTAATATAGCTCTAAACTTCTGGAAAATCCTACCTATAAATACACTGAATCCTACAACGCCACCAGCAGAAAAAAGTATTGAACAAACTGCTAGGTCTGGTTCAACCTGGTTTAAAATCCAAACATCATTTGTTCAAATTTTTTTCTCAACATGGGAAAATAGAAGATAAATAAATGGGAGATTCAGTCCAGAGGAAGATCTCTTCTGCTTTCTTTTGAGGAGATGGAGTAGGGTGTTGGATTTTATATGCAGCTACTTTCTTCGGAGTTCTTTCTTTAAAGAACAGCAAAGCTTCCTTAATGGGAACCCCAACTTGTCATCGGGCAGTGAATCCCAAAGGGGAGACCGTAGGCTTGTTTAGACAACCTTTGCTTTGACAGTGAGAAGCTCAATGTGAAAACTGCTGAAAACTGCACGGCACAGTTCTGTATCTTATTTTGTTAGCTGCAGAAAAGTGACAAGGAAAGAGATGAAGAAATAATCTTCAGCTGAGAACATGTGTGAATAATTCTTAGTCTACTCACTTTGAAAGCTTTTCCAGTTCACAAAAACATAATGAAATGAGGAAAGTCTATTAACCCTAAATAACAGCAGGCTTCATCAGAAATTAGGTCTCTTGAGCAGAGTAAATGAACCAGCCAGCCTCACAACAGTTGAAAAGCGTGGCCTATCATTACAGTTGTCTTTTGCAAGCTGTACTGACTTGGTTTTATTACTTGCTTTCAAAATGAGCAGCCAACTGCTACACAATGCATTTAATTTTTACTATTATTATTATCTTTATTATTATTATTACTTATTTTCTCTATGAGTTATAGTTTTATATTTATATTTAGTAAGCAGATGAAAAACACCTCTGTTCTGTAATTCTCTTCTAATTCACATTATTTTCTTGTTCGAGTTTGAACTATTTTCATTAAAATAATGAACACTGACATTACACGTGGACTTAGCTTCCCCTTGCTATGTAAAATCAGTTAAAATTTGTTTTAAAAGACTGCACATACATCCCCTGACTCAACTAAGCTCCTTGACAGAATGGTAGTACTAACTCTGAAATAGTTATTAAACCTGTTTATATAAATATATATTTGTCCATACATCCATATGTACTTACATATATATTTATTTTATATGTGTGTGTATATATATATATACCTACACATGAGTACACACAGCTCAAGCTCTTATCTTTTGAATTATTGGGTCTGAAAATATTCAGATAACTTCCATAAAATTGTGGTGTTTTCGTTCATTATATGAGTCAGTTCCAGCTTTACAAGCCAGACTAACATCTGGATCCCTGCTTCTTAATGTGGTGTCTGCAAATCCACAACAGAGTACATACAGGGGAAAGGGAATTTGCTCTTCTTCTTGTTGCTGTTTCTAAAGGAACCACCTAGGTGTCCCGTATCGCTCTTGTATTCTTATGAAAAGATACAAAAGACACATTTGACTCTGACCTCTCTATTTTCTTTCTTACTCTGGAAATGCCTGAATAAGGATCCAGAGTATTTTTACTTTTACCTTTATCTGACTCAGGCTCAACCATTATATTTTAGGATTTATTTGGTAAATTTTTTTTATTTCTTTACAAAAACTGTGTTTTTGTAAATCCCTTGTTACAGGCAGGAAACTACCTGATCATGACAACCATAGAAATATCTACACTTGCACAGGTTTTGTCCTGCCTAGTCTGAAGTTCACGTGCCCTTGATAAACCAGCATAATCAAATCCTTTTCTGTCTTGAGACAAGTCATATCAGGTGTTAAACGAGGAAATCCTGTTAGCTTTCTTTGTAGAGATAGCTGCTTTCTAAATAGGAAAATATATGTTTGTAAGTATTTGAGCTTGCAAATGGTGCTATATAGGAAAGCATTCAATAAATGATGAAGACATGAGCCAGAACAAGAAATATTTGGTAAAATTGACTAAAAGGCAGGTGAGACAACAGCATACTGCTTTGAAAGATGACCTGTCAGGCTGCGGGAAGGTTACAATTTGAGTTCCTCAAGATCAGACTTGAAATTAATCTTTATTTATTTTCCTTAAAAATCTCCATTAAAAACGTTATCGCTGGTTATATTAGTTGATAACATTCAAAGGCACTGTTAATGCAGAGGAGGACTGAAGTATCACACAGAAAGAATCTGAGTGAAAAAATGGGATGAAGTACAATAGTACAAAGAGCAAGGTCTTTCACATATGAAATAAAAGAGGGGGAAAAGAAGCTGAATGTCTCGGTGAGTCACAGGATAACAATAAATCTGCAATGTGGAACAGTCATGGCAAAGCCAAATGCATCCTTTGTAACAGGTGATCGTTTCTAGTACAGGTAAAGCAATATTCATTCTGTTTCAGTTAGCACTATGGAAACAAAGGATTGTGGCCATTTAGCCGCATCCAGAGCCTACTGCTAGCAGTCATTTTCATTGCTCTGTTTTGGCCAAAACAGATTTGCTTATCAAATGCCTGACAAATTTCCTCTCCTACTCCAACTTCCTGACAACCAGCCCTGACCTCCCGGCACCACGCTCAGCGAATCCAACCCCTTTTCACCAGGGACACTTGGCTGCCGGCTGCTTGGGTTTCACAGCCAAGGGCTGCTTGCTCAGTCTAAGTCCAGGCTAGAGAAAGAGTTACTAAACAGACATACCTCTTCTGAAAGTGCAGTGTTTTCTATCTATAGATAGACATGGATGGTTTGGGACGGTTAAGGACTCAGAGTTCTTTTGCTACTGCTAGACTCCACACAAGATTGCTCTGCATCTTTGGCTTCATCTTCCTGAAAGTCAAGGACCACTTCACCAACACAAATATAATATCCTTGAATTCTTTCAGGAATTTCCCAAAGACTGTCAGGCAACAATGTGAAACGATCAGAAGGAAAAACTTTTTTGCTGTGAGACTGGTCGAACAATGAAACACATTGCACAAAGAGACAGTGGGGTTTCCATTCCTGGAGATGTTCAAAACCCAAACGGACATGGCTAGAGCTACTATAGCAACCTGCTCTAGCTGACCCTGCAATCATTGTTTGATGAACATCTATGGAACCCATATTCATGTAGGAGGATAAATGGTCTCTGGTTTTCTGAAATCAAGACACAATCAAAAATATAAACCCTGACTTTCTTTAGTCTTCTGATAGTAAAGTTGAAACAGATTCAGTTGAGAAATTAGCCCTTCATAGAATATATTTGAAAATTAAAGACTTTGCTTTMTACATTCACTAAATTGGAGCTTTCGTTTTAATATTATTCTGTGTATTTTAAAAGATAATTTCTGTAATAGAGGAAGAACCAATTACATAATATAGTACACTCTTCTTAATGACACAACTTTATTGGAATTTAAGTTAACCACCATAATTGTATGGTGTGCACTTTATTAATATTGTAGTATGCTGCAATAAATTACTATAATTTTATTAGACAATTAAGTTCATGTTCCCTCTATCAGAAATGCAAATATAGGTCATAAGGTTAAAAAGATATTTGAAAAACGAAGGCTGATTCTGAACTATCTGTTTGCGCTTTTATAAAAAAACAGGAATCTCTCCCTTAACTGAATGACTGTTACATGTTTACACTATTTCAGAGATTTTGCCATTAGAAAATTAGAAATTAAACCATTCCATATGTGATGTTCAGCTATTATTCACGAAAGATGAACTGCACCAAATGCACATTCACAAGGAATATATTCCCCTTTCTTCCAGGGAAAATCATAACCAAAGGGCGTGAACAGTGTGTGAACAGGGCTCAACCTTTCACCTGTCTCTCTCTCTCTAGATGTATATTCTCTCCATGCATAGCGCTCCAGAAGATCTGCACAAGATTTTATGTGCCACTTGCTTATAGAAAGAGGCAAGAGCTGTAGAGAACCTCTCCCTTGAATGAATGGCATCATGATGCATCATCATGACTTTTAAGCACTCAGTATAATCCTCACCTGAATCTCCTGACTCATTCTTGGAAGTTTATCTGCGTTGTCAGTGTACTTTGGTCTAATTTATTATGTAATTACGTGCCTACACATAAAGTATACCTTTATTTAGCAGTGATTTAGCAGTGATGTGGACTCTGTAGAGGGAATACCTGTAAAGTCATGGAAATACTAATTTTGCTTAAGAAATACATGCCACTGTTACCTATTGTCTGTTCAAGATCATCAGTATTGATTGTAAAACAGTGTCCACATTGCTTTCTGTGCTGTTTCTTATTTTTTGTAAGGAATAAAAATACCAACAGTGACTAACTGTTCACTAATGGAAAAACACTACTGAAAAACTTTTGCATTAGTGAGGTAACAAATATACCTTTTGTGTTTTTTCATTATTCCTACATATCTATTTAACATTTTTAAAATGCATTTTAGCTAAAGGCTGCTCAGCTATGTTTCAAAGTGAGCATACTGTTACTCCTCACCGTTTTGCATAGAATACCTAAACAAAAGACAAAATAGAAGAATACAAGGTTTTTGATTTCACATTATTACATTGTTAACTGTGTCTGTAAATCAAAAGTAACATATCAATGTCCAGTATCTAAGATGACAAATACACCTGAGTACATGCTTTGCCCAAAGTTCGTCTAGCAAAATTCAGTGCTATGGGAAGATGGCACTGTATAAAAATATTGTATAAAAATAGACCTATAGTGGAGGAAAGAATTTAAAATGTAAAAATGGCATGTATAATTGGCTGTTTGAAAATAAATGTCTGGATCAAATCTTACATTTTTTAAAAGTATAAGAAATGAAAACCCAATGATAATCATAGAATCATAGAGTCGTTTAGGTTGGAAAAGACCTTTAAAATCATCAAGTCCAACCATTAACCTAGCACTGCCAAGTCCACCACTAAACCATGTCCCTAAGTGCCACATCTACATGTCTTTTAAATACCTCCAGGGACAGTGACTCAACCACTTCCCTGGGCAGCCTGGTCCAGTGCTTGACAATCCTTTCGGTGAAGAAATTATTCCTAATGTCCAATCTAAACCTCCCCTGGCACAACTTGAGGCCATTTCCTCTCATCCTATCACTTGTTACCTGGGAAAAGAGACTGACACCCACCTCACTACAACTACCTTTCAGGTACTTGTAGAGGGCAATAAGGTCTCCCCTCAGCCTCCTCTTCTCCAGGCTAAACAACCCCAGCTCCCTCAGCCGCTCCTCATAAGACTTGTTCTCCAGACCCTTCACCAGCTTCGTTGCCCTTCTCTGGACATGCTCCAGCACCTCAATGCCCTTCTTGCAGTGAGGGGCCCAAAATTGAACACAGTACTTGAGGAGCGGCCTCACCAATGCCGCCTACAGGGGCATGATCACCTCCCTCCGCCTACTGGCCACACTGTTTCTGATACAGGCCAGGAGGCTGTTGGCCTTCTTGGCCACCTGGGCACACTGCCGGCTCATGTTCAGCCGGCTGTCRACCAGCACCCCCAGGTCCTTTTCCGCTGGACAGCTTTCCAGYCACTCTTCCCCAAGCCTGTAGCATTGCCTGGGGTTGTGGTGACCCAAGTGCAGGACCCGGCACTTGGCCTTGAACCTCATGCAGTTGGCCTTGGCCCATCGCTCCAGCCTGTCCAGATCCCTCTGCAGAGCCTTCCTACCCTCAGGCAGGTCAACACTGCTGCCCAACTTGGTGTCGTCTGCAAACTTGCTGAGGGAGCACTCAATCCCCTCATCCAGATTATTGATAAAGATATCAAACAGAACTGGCCCCAATATTGAGCCCTGAGGAACACTGCATGTGACCAGCCACCAACTGGATTTAACTCCATTCACCACAGCTGTTTGGGCCCAGCCATCCAGCCAGTTTTTTACCCAGTGAAGAGTACGCCTGTCCAAGCCATGAGCAGTGAGTTTCTCCAGGAGAATGCTTTGGGAGACAGTGTCAAAGGCTTTGCTAAAGTCCAGGCAGACCACATACACAGCCTTCCCCTCATCCACTAAGTGGGTCACCTTGTTGTAGAAGGAGATCAGGTTAGTCAAGCAGGACCTGCCTTTCATAAACCCATGCTGACTGGGCCTGATCACCTGGTTGTCCTGTACGTGCCATGTACATGCCAATACTTCCACGGATAATGGAAAAATACCTTGGGATTCTTCCTGAGTTTAAAAAGCAACGATAACAAAGGAATAACTTTATATGCAGTGCTTTCAACTGCTAGAGACCAAGATGGGAGCACTAAAATTGACAGAGCTCACAGATACTATTTTATGAAAGAAAAAAGGTTATTTTTCTTTTCAAGTTCTAAGTCATTCAGTGCAAGCTAGAAGAATGAAATTCAGCATTCTTAAAAGCACATTCCAGAAAGTTTTGACATTGCGTTATTATTTCCCATCAAGCTTCAGATTAAATATGTCAAAATCATATTTATATTCTATTACTTGAAATAAACCACATGTTTATAAAATGAGGTTCAAGGTCCAAACCCTGTCACTAATATAATTAGTGAAGATGAATCTGATGGATGAATTTGTGTGACCTTCTTGTTAATGTTTTATTTTTACATATAGTTATTTACTCCAGGCATGTTGAAAAGAGTACAACATATTATGCTGACAAAGGCTGAAGCCTCATTTCTTCTGCATTTCCATGGAAATCAAGAACTCGTTAAGAAAAGATTCATTTGACCAAACCCCCAGCAGCTGCTTCCCTGATTTGAGTATAAATGCCGGTCATAAGGCATAATGTTGTGTTCAAAAGGGAGCCTACCTTGGCATGAGACACCTGGGGCTCTGCTACAAACCTCTCTTTGGCCTGAAGTTAGTGAAAATCTCTGTTTAAACTTTACTTTTTTTTAAACTACATAGTGAAAATTTATTTTTTTCACATTATATAGTGAAAATGAGTTTTTTTGCAACCTTCGAAAAAACCTTGACCAAGTGGTTTCTAACCTTTTAAAGCCGAGAATTTTCATTAAATTCACATATGCTTTAGGCCACGCTGGGGACCTTACACTGTTCTGGCCTTGGGGTAGTGTGACAATATCCCACAAGGGTAAGAGAAAGAAAGAACAAGTTCCCTGAAATGGGATCCAGATAGGGTGACCTACCAACTCTGAAAGGAACTATTTTTTAGGTTTTTGAATTTAAGGGGCATCTACACTTTTCAAATAACAACTCTCCAGTTTGTTTTGGGGTCCTCATTCTGCGACTGTCTACACTGAATAAATGTTAGTCCGTTCCTTTCCCACCCAACCACCTCCAAAGTTTGAAGTGAAAGCAGAACCGGCACAATTTTTTCTCCACCAGCTGAGGAGATGAATTTAGAACAGTATTAATTAGGCAGCAGATTCCACTCTGTTATTCATATAACATAGATGTGGTCCAGGTCCTTCCTGATCCAATGGACATCGATTCTACTTAATGAACCAAAATAGAGCCATTGCTTCTAAAATTGAATCTCTTTTTTCTAAGCCCATATCATTATAACATCTGGCTGTGCCAGCTAATTTCTCTTAACAAGAACTACTGGAAAGTTTAATTTTTCACTAACTGTGATGCTATGTTGCGAATGCCATATGTTTTCTGGAAGAAAGTTGGCAAAGTGCATACTGTGTTTCCTGTAAGGTTGCACCTTCCCTAATTTTACTAAAACGTTGTGTGGGAGCCCTGAAGGTAGAAAGCTTCTGTTTGGTTGTACTTTTTGTTTGTTTTTATTGAACAATACGTAGCATATACAGAGTATCCCGCTAGGTAAACTAAACGTGTGGTGAAGGACAAGACACTTTATTATTATTAAAAGAGAAACTAGGCTGCATCATCTACTTACATCAGATGTCGTATCTACCTGACTCATTTATCTTGCACGAAACACTCAGCAAGGGTCTTGTATAATTTTTATCCCAGTATAGGGTGAGCTGAAGGTACTATTCTGAGAGGACACTGAAATTACAGCATAAGAATGACAGGCTCAAATATGAAAAGCTTTCAGCACCTTAAAGCTTGTGTTTCTTGTAAAATTTTGAGAAGTAAAATAATTTTCAATTTTAAATAATCAGCACAACATTTAATGTGTTCAAAACATTTAGTCATTTTCTCAAAGTCTTTAAAATGACTACCTCAAAAGACAAACATAAAACCTTCAACAAGAAGACTGCATGTTAGAAAATGGATCTTGGCTTTATTTTTGTAGTCTATGACACCCTCAAAAAATCACAACTTTTACTGAAAAAGAAAATCATATCAGTTTTGAATATGAGGTTGCTGATTTATTGAGGCATCATGTTGTTTGTATTTTATACTGAAATGTCATTTAAATTGTATTCAATATTACCGAATTTACTTTCCAGCACATTCTGAACATTAGGAAGTCAATCCCAACTGTTTGTCAAAAAGGAAGGACATCCTATAATTTTTTTTACAGTAGGAATCTGCATGTCAGACTGACCTGCCTGGTTCTGATTCATATTTATTTTCTATTTTCTATCGCAATAACCTGGCAAAACTAGTTTGATTGGCATTTTAGCAAAATTGCTAAATTTACCTCATATTCTTTTATGTGTATTTTGATGCAATAGACAACCTAGTCATTTGGAGAGACATTTCCAATCTGTCTGGAACTAAAACCAGCTGAACAGCATCTTCAGCACTTAATGTCCCTTCTCACAATTACAGCTATATTAGAAAAAGAATTAAGAAAGTGTCAGTCAAAAGCCCCCATTTTATCAAGCACTAGAAACTCAGAATACAATTGCTGCCTGTTTGGTTTCACCCGTAAGTCTGGAAACTTTTATGGTAAAGAAATCCTAAGTATGAGCAAAAAAAATTACAGATACACTCAATACACATACATTTTCTTCTTTCCATTTACAAGTTGATTTGACATCTTTCCCCTTAGCACAAGGAGAAAGCTACAAACAATGGAAGTGGGATGTTGATTATCATGGTTATAGTCTTCTAAGGGCAGACACTGTTCAAACATATACAGGGAAGTTATTTTGCCAGATTACAACCATGTCTTAAAAATAAATAAATAGTGTTAGTGATAGTAATAGTAACTGTAACAATAACAACAATAATAATAATGAAAACAATTAAAAAAGCAAAACATCCCTCCACAATCCTGCACTCCAGTTTTGTAGTAGAAGGGGATGTAGAAATCCTGATCTGGGGGTGTCCTTTCAAATTTTAATCTTAAGGAGCATCTGTTCTCTTTTCAATGTTGCTTTTAATATTGGCGGTAGAGAAGGAATGGCTTTTCAAATAGGCATAAATATTTTTATATGTGTTATTTTATTCAATAAYGAGTGTGCTTTTATTTATTCTTTGATTAAATGTAATCAACATGGTGTCAGCATTTGGATTAAAAATATCGCATGAACTCTACCCTGATACGTAGAGATAATCAAGCCTGGGGACCTTGGCCTTCATTCCATAAGCTAATTAGAGTAGAATGAATATAATGTTTCCTGAGGGCCTTTTATTTATGAGAGAGTACATCCACAGAAGGAATTGGGTAGCAAAATTTCAAGTCATTATGTTCAAAATCCCTACTTTGCTACCACATACCCCTGGAAAGTCCATGCTCCCAGAAATCCTCATGAGGCTCGGAAACCCAATATCAAGTTAATCTCTGAATCCATCAAGATCCGTAAATTTGATGTCCCTTTTTCTGTCTTATCAGAGAAGCTGATCAGATAGGAGTCCTCGGAACTGCCCACTGGACTAGTCTTTGCACAGAAATCTGGTCTCCTGGTTCAAGTCCTCTGCTGGTATCTGCAACGTGGTGAGATCCCCTTAGGCAGACCCACCAACTGAGCTCAACTCATCTGCACCCAGGGTGAGAGCTCTAGTCACTGACTGATAGCTGCATTCGGTTTGCTACCATACCTTTTGGGGGATGGGCTGGCAGGATTTCAAGAGCAGTTCCTCGGATGAGTGTCAATCTGGGTCTTTTGACTTTTGAAGTATAAATGCTGTCTTTAAATTGTACCACATCTCCCAGTGTAAATTACCTTTTTATAATTGAATGACAGATGCCGAATGATCTGGTTACATCACATAGGCAGCTGAATTATGCTAAAAATAGCTACTAAAGGAGAAAATGGCATAAGGAGGGTAAGAAAAATGAGAATTAGCCTCTCAAATGGAAATTGTTCTTTTAAACGAGGTGCATGATAGAGGATGACAGAATAGTGATAGAAGCAGCAATCCTTGCTCACATTCCTATGGACTTCAAAGGGTGTTTTCCCCATGTGAAAACTGCAGGATCAGATGTCCTATCTGTACCTGTTTCTTTCAGCATCTGGCTCTTACATGTGTTGTTAGGAGAGCTTTTCTCACCATATGGGACTTGTGAAACATATTTAAAGCCCTTGGTAATGTTCAGTCCATTGCTTACTTGGTTGGGCATTCCTTACACCTTTCTAAAAAGTGCCACCACAGAGCAAAGTTTAATTTACACTTTAATGTGGGAAAAGAAGTCTTCCTTTTATAGAACAGTTTTTACAGTGTTTGCCTCTTACTGCAGCTGTTAAAAAAGTAAAAACCCCATGCCCCATTCTGCCTCAAGATAACTAGAGCATGTCCTTTTCACTTATTACTGTCAGACTGGGGATCTTCCTTTTCCAAACCTCACTCAACAGCCTGAAGCTAAAATGGTCTTCTTTCGAAAGGCTGCAAAACTTTCAGRTCATGGGATATGGAATGACTTTTGGGCTGCTCTTTCAAACTGCAGAACTGGAGAAAATTAACCATTTTCCCTTTAGGTCTAAGTGTCTGGGGGAAAGATGAATCAGACAGCTGCCATTATTAAATACTTATAAAGGAGATAAATGTTGCTGTATAAATATGTATCTTACAACAGTCTATAATGAGGGCCTGAGTTCATGTATGTCCTCTAGTTATCCTAAATTCTTGTTTAGATTTTGTGCTGATGCACAGCCTAACTCAGAGGCCTTTGTTGTATGTTTTCCACTGCTACATTAACAGTGGAGGACTGGTGAGTCCTGGAGAAGGTTAATGTAAATGTTATCTGTAAGGATCACTTGCCCATCACTGATTTCTCTCTACAGTGCTTAATTTCTATGTGATATGAAGAACACTCCATGGCAGGCTGGAGCACGTGGTAAGACCAGCATTCACAAACTCATCTTTGTGTCCTACATTCAATGTGGTACACGTTCTCACTACTGTTGACAAGGTCCAGTGCATAATTTATATGTCTGGATTGGTAATCAGTCAAAACAGATTCAATACCTCATTTTGGACTCAAGGTCTTGGCTAACATTCTTGTTCCACTGAAACTTTTTTCACAGCTTATGAATTCTGTACAAACTGTGCAGAATAACATTGACTATCACAAACTCCAGAGCAGGAAAAGCAGTGACTCCCTGAACCTGTTTGAAAACAACATATTCTGAYTACTGACATTATTTTTAGATGTATATAGTAAGATATACATATGGTGAGAAAGTGAATATACAGTTTTCTTTGCTAATCAAAACATGCAGAATCATCCGTTAAACCACCTTTCTCCCTTCTGCATCTTGTAATGCTGAAGAGTGGATAGAAGGTGAAAAGTTTGTTTGTTCTTCCATTCTTCTTGAATGATCACTGTGTGCATGTAACTGGGTTATCTACACGTATTGTGTTACTAACTCAGGTTTAGCTTAATGGAATATTTTTGAGGGAGGAGTCTTGAAAATTGTGAGGAATAGCTCTGGTAAAACATGTTCTTTTAGCTTTAGGCTATTCTGAAGGAGCAGGAAGTATCCTTATGCAATCATAAATATTTTAATTCTGTTGCTGGTGGTAGTTTAGGGGGTAGGATTAATTACAGCAGATATGGCAAATATTTAAATGCTCTGTGCATTTATTCCCTTCCTATAATGCATGGTTTCCTTTAAAAGATAACATCGGTCATTGTCCGATGCACCTATTTTCTGAATATCTGTAAAGAGAGTTATATTTCTATAACTACATTTTTTTATCACCAGTCTCTTCTTGCAGACTACAGCACCTAAGTTTCTCCAATAACCTTTTCTTTCCGTTTATCCCCTGGCATTCTTCTGATCCAGTTTACATATTTCCTCTGCCCCAAATAATTTGAGATACTGAGGGTGAAAATCATGGCAGAAGACTCAAAAGAAATCATTTGGTTAAACCTCTAGGTGGCCATCAAAAAATCTTGTTTCAAATACCTTTCTGCTGTGCAAAAATGAACAGATCTTCATTGTGACATTCAGCTTTGATCAAATGTCATATCTGGGATTCCTTCTGCACAGCAGTGTTTTTATAATAAGAGCTATTATAATACTGCAGCTAACGCTTTAAACGAGCATTAACTGAAAATCTGTGAGCTGGATGCATTTCACAATGGATAGCGTATCTTGCTATTCTCTGGAAGAGGGAAGTTTTAAGCTAACAGTACCTTCTTAGATAGTGTTTTGGCACCATCTAGATATTAGTTCATTCTGACATAGACTTACCCTGTGGCCTTGCATGAGCCACTTAAGCTCCCTTGATTTTTCTCTAGATTTGTTTTCTTTAAAATAGAGATAATGATATTTTTCCCTCAGAGAGAATAGAGTTCAGATAAATCAGGATTATTTTTGTAAAACTTCAGAATCCGTGACTTTGACAACATGATACAAACTTCTCTGTGATTTTGGACTTCTGTTAAATGAAAACATGATATATTTTACTTCTCCTCTCTTGTGTCTTTTTTGTTAAATTATGTAGTCTTGTTTATATCAATCATTCTTGCCCTGCTTCAAAGGGGAAGGGAAGGGAAGGGAAGGGAAGGGAAGGGAAGGGAAGGGAAGGGAAGGGAAGGGAAGGGAAGGAAGAGGGAGAAGATTCTAACCTTCAAACTTAGGTTAGAAAGGTAAATAAAAAACCTTTACTGTTCAAGATCAGCTCTGCTCTTCTCTTGATCTGTAGTCACCTTCATCTTGTATGCATCAAATTCAAAACCAGATATGAAGATCTGTATCTGTCTCAGTTATCAATCTGACAAAAGTTTTTTTCAAATACTTTATGTGGTGTATAGGTGTATCCTGATGGGACTAATTAGAGGCATAAGGTTTGGCGCCTATATAGGAATTTGCAGGACTAGGGATTCATATTTCTTCTTTAAGGTCCATAATTTAGTGAAGTAACCTGCAAAGCGGTCTCTAAATTACAAGTGGGCTGGTTTTGTCAAAACTCAAGATACACGTACTTCTGTTTGAAGAAGTAAAATGGGAAAGTATTGTCCTATTTCTATTAACTAGCAACCCCTCAAACAGAAAGCGAACACGTTCAAAGAGCAGTATGCTTGCAGTGTGCTTACCATTCTTCTAGCTCCTTATCAAAAGCACCACATCTGGCTTTCAGAGTTCAGATATTTCCTTCTGAATAGACTAGCAGTGGACGGGAAGGGAGGGAACTGTTCTGAATATGCTTCTTTCTGCCGATGGACTTTGGGAATTAAACACAGATGAGGCTTATTGACAATCTTTACTTTTGGGTGACAGGAAAAGCCATTTGCTGAGAACAAATGTGATTGATAGGAAAATGTTGGGTTTAGTGTGTAGTAGATGTCAGGGCCCAGAGGCCAGCTGATTTTATGATGCTGCGGCATTTACGTCACAGTCCATAAAAACATAGATTATAGGGATACTTTCCAGGTCAAAAGGAACACTTGGGTTTTAATTATTTTCCTTATATCTTTTACTTATTTCCCTTACATCACAGTCAATTATGAACTTCTGCAACTAGACAGTCATGTTGCTTCATTTCAAATGAGGGAAGAAAGGAAAACTATCAAGGTAACTGCATGAAGCATGTAATTCTGGTAGCTGAACACAGTTTATGAAGTGAGGGAAATATGTTAAATGTATAGCAAGCAATGAGCAATATGTCATCAGGAGTGATTCCTGAAGAGCATGACTGCATGTGAGTGTTTGTTTTGCCAGTGAGGTTTAAGGCTCCTTTGAGGGAAGGTATGCCTCTGGGTTTCCTGAGTTCGATAAACCCATGTGGCCCTATCCTCTTTCCAAAGCTTCTTGTATTTCTTTCATGTTACCATTTAGTCAGGTAAGTGCTTCATTTTCCTCTTTTTACTTATCCCTTTCCCCTTTCTCCACCTATTTCCCACTCACTCTGTTAAATCATCTGGTTAAAATGAATCTTTATAAAAGCCATTGAGATGCCATTATGTTAATATCTGATTTATTTTTCATGAAATAGGCTTTTCTCTTCCCTGGTGCTAYTCAATCTGTACAAACTGGCTATTTTAGTCAATGAAAGTTTTTATGACTCCAGCAAATCAACTGAAGAAGAAGGCAACATATTGGTGAGGTGAGCCATGCAACATTATGAGATGCTTCCCTTAGGCTCCCAGATGTGAAGCAGTCCAGGAGTGCTATCATATTTGATTGATATAGTCATATTTTAAGTGAAATCCAAAGATGAGCAAAATGACAGGGCATCAGATTAAAGGCTTTTCTTATGTAGGCTGAACATGATTTCTGTCAAAAAACTGAATTTGCCTTTCACTGGAAGGCTTTTTTTAAATCTGTGGCYGACAGAGCTGACTTCACAATTAATAAATATCATACCTGTGTGCATATGCAGCTACCTGTAATAGTGCCAACTCCAGCCAATATCTTTAGAAGTCCTGTTTGGTGTCAGTGATGGCAGTGGGAAGTTCCATGGCACGTTTCTGATGGCAATAGCATGAAGTACAAGGCCTTCACAATGCACGTCTTGAATACTTGGTATGGTATTTTAGCCAAAGGAATTGCAATATGCAAACTGACGTGGGAAAACTGTGTGAAGTTTCTGAATTGTCTGGCATGTCATAAAACCCAGTAACAACTTTGTTTCAGGTGTTCAAAAACAGAAGAGCTRAACACATGTATGGACATCATCTCCTAAGAGCGCGTAACCAAGCATTTAAAATATGATTTCATTTGATCAATATTTACATAAGGAAGTCTATCGACTAATTTTGAATAAATAGATGTTCCTTTTTCTTTCTATTTTTATTTACTTTCCAGTGCTTTGAGCATGCTGCCCTCTTTTAAGCACAGCCTGCTCTCTTTCTGCTTTTGGGTTTCTATGGGATTCTGTGGGTTTCAGGAGAAGCAGGCAGAAGCTCATCGCCCTGATACTCTGAATTCTGGTTTACTCCACAGCTCAGCTAACAAAATACTAACTGAGATAAACTACATGGTATTTCCCTTCTAAGGAATCAAAAGCCATCATGAGAGCTGTGAATATAAAGGTTTTGTGAGTCATCAAATTTAAGCATTAATTTTGATTCTGAGAAACACTGTGTTGAAAACTGCTTTGGAGTTATGATTGTATTACAGCTCTGTTTTAAGAGAAGCTAAGTGACTTCACCAGCATTAAATCAGAATAGCTTCTTGAATAAAAAATTTGTGATGGTCAGATATGCACACGTAGTGGTGTGAAAGCATGCAATGTCCAGATGAAGGTTTTCTGTGAGATTAAAATGTAAAGATGAGGAGCATATTGTCAGATGATATCTGTTGGCAGTGGAAGTGAGAGCTTTATGGGATGTAGGAGCATGTTGTTGTCAGAACAGGCCATACAAAGCTGAAGACACAAACAATTTATTCTTTTTTTCTCCTGTTGTTGGTTTATCATTTGCAGTGTTGAGTTGTTTCTTCCTCCAGCTTTAAATACATCTAAATCAGGTTACTGTTTGCTGACACTGGAGTGTTGACTATTGTAACATTAGACTAATGCATGTTCCTACAAATATTTCAACACATACCTAACTTAAAGATTGCCAGTAGGTCATTCAAGCCAAGTAATATTCCATACATGCTTATGTTTTTTTAAAACAAGAGTTCCCAAATCATCTCATGCAAGTGGAAATACACAAGAAAATTTGGAGTGGTGCATCTATTCTCCAGGGCCCTTTTGCGGCATGGGTATGGAGATATTTATGGCCATCACATCCTCCTCAGGGATATCTTTGGCCCTTGCACCAAAACGTATTGTTTAGCACCTATAAAAAGCTGGAAATAATATTAAAGGCCAAAACTGCTACTGAATCCCTGTAAGAGGGGGATGTAAGGCTGGAGATGTGACTCTTGGCACATGAGCAGATGCTGTGCTGCTGCTGCCACCTAGGAAGCTATTCATTGCTAGCACCAGAGGTTTGGGTGCAAACTGCAGAGCATGGGAATCTGTGACTTGGGAAGTATGTAAGTGTTTGCAAAACCAGTGTCTTAGTGCTGTAAGGATGCCCGTGAGAGGAAAAAATGTTTACCAACATGGATGTTGATTAATTTTTCTACCAAAGATGCTGAAGTAATAGGATAGTTACCTGCAGCAGACATGACAGACCTGAGCTGCTGCTAGCTTCTTGATCAAGCCCCTGTACGTTAAAAAAAAAAAAAAAATGAAAGCCAGGGCTGGAGGCAGGCCACAAGAGGAGCTGTGTGATTCAGACTTCCACACCACATCAGGCACTCCTACAGTTCCTGCCTCTCCTCACACACTTAAATTCCCCTTTGCTTAAGCAGATCCTTAATTTTAAAATTGTTTGTTAAATCAGGGCCCCGAATATCCAAATTGCCCAGATTTACAAATTACACAGTATTATTTCTGATACATTTTAAAAATAAGTATTCATAAAGGATCAAATACTATACAGTTATAAGGGTATATTTACTTTAGAAAATCTTTTTTCTTTTTCAGAAAAACTGCAATATATATTTAGTTCTCTTAATAAGAAAAAAGTTATTAAAAGAATGTATAATGCTTCCCTTTTTGTTTCCCATGGGGTTAATCATGCATTTGGCATGCAAAGATTAATTTAAATGTTTTATTGCACCTTATTAAACCAGCTTATATTATTTCAGGAAAGAGTGATTGCAGCTTGTTGTATTAGCGGTTCTTCCAAAGAGATGCTGATTTGGAAATAACAAAGATCTTCATGTATATTAAACCTACTGCTAGCATCCCTCCAGATAAGCCTACAATGAATTAATAGTAGCTTCTGATGATCTAAAAATGTAAATGTAGTTTAAATTTTTTCATCTTGCTGTTGACAGTTCATATTCTCTTAGATTTCCTGGAGTCATCTGCTTATTTGTTTCTTTCAGTTATTCACAACACACTTTGGGGCAGGCAGGGAGGAGATGCTTTTATATTTGAGAAACTGAGAAGTAAAGGTGCTTAAAATTGCCTTGTCCTAGGAAGAGTGGGATTGCTGCCTGGTGGTACTGAGGCTAATTGGGCTGCTGTAGAGTTGAATGTCCCATACACTCAAGGAGCTTCTCGCTGAGGTGAACATGGTTCTTGCTGGTTTAGCTGCTGCCCACATAACTGACTGGTGGCTGTGAAACCAGGCTTTGCCTTCGCAGCTTTGAATCTAGTCAAAATCATCTCAGCTTTAGTAAACCTAAGTCTAGGAGCCTATGATGTATAATCTTGCTTTTGAAACACCATCTTATAGTATGTTTGAAATGAAACATCGAGAGACAGATATCCCACAAGAACAGCTGTATAGGGTCAGAGTAAAGGTCTACTTCTAACCGGGGTTATTGCAGAAGCCTGTGGAAGTGCAGGATAAATGTTAGTGTACTCTTTCTCGGAAACCCAGAAATATTTTCTGAAGCTTCAATAATTAGTAATTCAGGCACTTCTGAAAACACTGGAGTATCCTTTTATATTCAACAACCTTCAATAGATTCTTTTTTCCTCCATCAACTTGCTCAGTTGCCTTTCAACCTCTAGAAACTTTAAGCATTCTGAACACCTTCTGACAAGGAATTCAATAGCTTAATTGTACACAGTATGAGAAAGAGACTGTTTTTGTTTGTTTCAAACCTGTCACCTCCCAGTGTCTCTTGATGTTCCTTGGTTCTTTTACTGTAAAGACAGTCAATAATTATTCCCCACTCATCAGAATCTCAAGTGCATAGATTTTAAGTAATAATTTGAAAATGCAGATCATCTGTGTGATAGTTGTGATTGAGCTTGCTCACGAACACTTTCAATGCAGGTGTTCATTCTTTGATTTGGGTGACTTACTATAAACCTATAAATGTCAACTGCAGATACTCTGAAAATAATAGATTGCATGTATTATTAAATATTTTCAAATACAAATTATATTAATTGATAATATTCACAATATTTTCTTTGGTGAACATGATTCACCCAGATCACCACACTCAATTTTGTCTTTATCTTTGATATATGCATGCTTTGTTAATGATAAATTAACGATGCCAAGATCTACATCCTGGCTTTACTGTTCATCCATTTTTTCTAGCCTTTTCGTGTTAGATTAMCAAAACATTCTCTTAAAGGTACAGAGCAAATCAGATAAGTCAATCTCTGAAAAAAGAGAATGGAAGAAAATGGAGGGAAAAAAAGTTAGTGAGATGTGAAGATGTCATTTTGAAACTCAAAGTATTAAAACTGGCCCACCAGAAAATATTCTAAAATTTCACTGAGGGATGATTACATAGATGATGGGGAAAGAGAAATTGAATCATATGAATCTCACAGTTCCATCAATATTTGTGGTCAGGATGTCAGATTTGTATACATTGGGTTGTTTTTTCTTACCTTTATTCTTTGAGCAGCATCTTGTTTCGTATTCAATCCTACCAGAGTCAAAAAMGCTCATGAGAGATCCATAGTATGCAACATACGTAGTATCAAGATTGGAACCATAGACCAATGACCTGTCAAACATGTAAATGCTTATTTAAAAAAAAAAAGCTTAAATTAGGTATGACAAAGTTATATTTAGAAGAATTTCTCAATTACTTCATTAAACCTGAAGTCTCTCATAACTCTAGCTGTCATTCGTAGGAAGCAGATGCTCTTATAAACTATGGATATTATATCCTTTTAAAAATACTCCTTTAAAAAAATATCAGGGTTTTTTTATAACTATAAAACACAGTTAAGCAAATACATAAAGCAAATCAGTTGACATTCTCCCGTCTCTAACATTAGAATCATAGAATCACAGAATCATTAAAGTTGGAAAAGACCTTTAAGATCATCAAGTCCAACCATCAACCCAGCACCACCATGTCCACTAAACCATGTCCCGAAGTGCCATGTCTACACGTTTTTTTGAACACCTCGAGAGTTGGTGACTCCACCACTTCCCTGGGCAGCCTCGTCCAATGCTTGACAACTCTTTCAGTAAAGAAATTTTTCCTAATATCCAATCTAAACCTCCCTTGGCGCAACTTGAGGCCATTTCCTCTCGTCCTATCGCTTGTTACTTGGGAGAAGAGACCAACACCCACCTCACTACAGCCTCCTTTCAGGTAGTTGTAGAGAGCGATAAGGTCTCCCCTCAGCCTCCTTTTCTCCAGGCTAAACAACTCCAGCTCCCTCAGCTGCTCCTCATAAGACTTGTGCTCCAGACCCTTCACCAGCCTCGTTGCCCTTCTCTGCACACGCTCCAGCACCTCAATGTCCTTCTTGTAGTGAGGGGCCCAAAACTGAACACAGGATTYGAGGTGCGGCCTCACCAGTGCCGAGTACAGGGGCACGATCACTTCCTTAATTAGCTCCAAACTTTATCATTCCTGTGTAAAAGCCTGCTGAAATACAGGTGTTTGTAATAGCATGCCCCAAAAGTCTGTGAGCCAGAGTTTGCTGATCTGATCTGGACTATCAGTACCCTCATCTGCACAGTTGGACTTGAAAGAGATTGAACTTTTAATTTTGTATTTGTTCCATGGCAACATTTTAAATCCCTACATCAGCTAGCAAAGCTTATATGAACTAAAGAAGTTAGTTAGAGCCTATAAATGGCTGAACTTTTAAGAAATACATTCTTACTTTCTGTTTTGGGCATTTAACAATACTGCTGTGCCCAAGTAGCTGAATGTCCAATGAACCACCATGGTGTCTTTCATATCTGTTTTTGCTATGAAAGTAAATGGGTTTATGTTGTTATTTTAAATATACTTTTCTGGTAATGAAGATTTCTTTACAAAAGATGCACGGTTCTAGTTAGCAATCCTAAGTGAAAAAAAGTGCTCTACCACATCCATCACACATGATCAATCCAGATGGTTAGAGCATATGGCAACAGTGAAGTTGTCACTGCAGCGCCTTTGAGTACCCAAGTCACGTGCCCAAACGAAGATGTTGCCATCTTTACTGAATTGACCTTTGTGGAAACAAGCAGAATTTCCCTCCGGGTGTCATCTGCTAATTTGGCTCACTATATGCCACCAGCAAACTGGCTTCAAAGCCAAACATACACCAAGACAGGGCTTCCCCAAGGGGCTTTATTAGATAAATTATTTTAAATGCTTCTGGCCGGGAGAAGTCTGATGAAGACAGATGGCAAAATGGAGGAGTCTCCAAAGGAAGGGAATTTTTTTCTAGCTTTGCTGGAACGCCACTCCATTTCTGGGAAAGATTTAAGGACTGTGTCTGCACAGAAGAAAATGTTCAGAAGTGTTGGTAAACTATCCCAAATCTTTATAACAGCACGGTGTTTTTTCATAAGCATTATCTTTTTAGGAATGCTTTTAGGAGATATTAACCATACAGGGCTGCATTATTGTGGGAGTTGGGAATATTGCCTCCCTCTTATGTAAAATAAGGAAAGCAGAGATTATGCTCCTTGTATAAGTCAAGCTCAAGCACAAGTCACTTTAAATGGGTGAGATGCCAGAAGGAAAACTAATGAATGCCAAGTAATTTTATCCTAATGTTACTGAAAAATGGGTAGTCAAAAGGAGCACAAAAGGTAAAGCAAATTGCAAAGCCTCTGCAAAGCCAATTCAATGGCAGAACCACCACTGATTTAGCCAAACGCCTGAGGAGCACTGTGCAGGCTAATTGCAGTTACTGAGTATGTTTGTGTTACTGCAACTACACCACTACAGTGTGATATTCCTGTCTCTAAAATATTTGCATTATCAATGATAAAATGCAGAGACTTTTTCTGTATGGTGGCTGACTCTCCGTCCAGCGTCTGAGTCTGATGTGGTATGTCACCCATAAGCGAAGCGATGATGAGCCATAACCAAAGCAGTCCGAAGGTCTGCCAAAGGAAGGAGCAGACAAACAATAGGTGAGTTGTTATGTGGTTTTAAGGGTCAATCTGGACTTGCACTACTGAAAAAAACAGGAGGGAGCTACCAGTCGTAGCTCTTTTTCAGCTCTCAGTATATTTCTGAGAGTATGAAAGGCTTCAGACTGGATATCACAGAACAGAGTAGTTCAGAAAACAGAAGAAAAATGGTTTAAGGTTTGGTTGTTTCTTGAAAAGGGAGGGCAGAGCAAGGCTAACTTTACGGTTTGGTATGCGTTTCTGGTACCACCTCACCTTCTGCCTCTGGGCCTGCAGAAGGAAACCTTAAGTTTGGACTCATTCCAGAAAATATATGTTCCACAAGTACATTTTCTTAGAATAAAATATTATTTGTCATTGAAACAAATTCTTCTGCACACTGTATTTTACTTGGAGGAGACTCTATTATTGGCTGCTGATCAAATGCCTTCTGCCTTTACAATTTCTGTAGTGGGTTCACAATTAAGAACTACTCCAAACCATAATGACTGCTACAAATCATTCTGGGTATCTTGAACTTCATTATCTCATGCTAAATCTATTTGGTTTTTTTTATATTGAAATACTATCATAAAGAACATCGCATAGAAATGTTTCCTTGGAAAATACATTCAAAGTATACTACAGGAGTCATACTGAGATTTCATAAATCTTTGTGTTACCATCACCATTTTACAGTATATTTTTTTTCTAGCTGGTGATAATTGATGTAGTTAGTAGTACCAGAGTATAGCAATCTGTAATTTAGAAATCAAAATTTATTTAATTCTGTTTTAAAAAGTCAAGCTATTTTTTGTGAAAGATTTTTAGCTGAAATTGGAAACATTATTAAAGTTTGGGGTTTTTTCTGTTTTTCAATTGAAACAGCATTTTAGAGCCATGTGCCTCAGGATTGTTTCTCGTAAGCTTTGGGACACAAGAAAGAGTCATATCTGCACTGTTTTTTGCTGTAAACACATAATTTCCCTGTCCTGAACTTTGTAGGCTCTTCTAATTGCATGAAAATTATTAGGCTTCCTTTTTTATTTGTCGCCTGGGTATTGCAAAGTACCAGTTCACCTGGTTGTTGCTGTAACAGGGAGAATTTTGTAGCTGTGCGAAGCAAATCCAAATTATAATAAAAGGTTGTCAGCTACATAATTATGCGCTAATATTTTCTGAGATTTCTTAAGCTTTATGCATGCCAAGGAGCCTATTTCTCAGGCAATAATATCGGGCCTGCATTTACATTTACAGTATTTCAAATCAGTCTGCTTAAGCAGAGAGACCTCAATAGAGCAYGCAGATTTTCCTGGAGCCCCTTTTTTATGGTGTGCCAGGCTTGTGATCACATTGTAAATGGCCCTGGCCTCAGACCTGACCGTGCTGGGCGGTCTGTGAGGGCCAGACCCTGAGCGCAGGCTCCCCAGCCCTGAAGGGGACATCAGCCTCTGCTTTATACACGCCTAGAAGTGCTGCTCTGAATCAGGGCCACAGATCTTCAACGTTAAAAGAAACTTTTCTCTCTGTGGCCATAGAGCTCTCTGTCAAATCAGTCTGTCAGCCTGTGCTGAAGTATCTTTACTGTCACTTGGTAGAAATTGGCTTCCTAATATTAGTGTCAAAAGGGTTGATACGGACACAGTATTTTATTATTTGCTTTGTTTTGGGTTCTTTTATTCCCTAACTCAAAAGCTTAGCAAGTAACTGTTAATACAAAGCTCAATAGCTCAAACACTTACAGTCCTCCATCTTGCCTTTATGGATACAATTATTACTTAACAATTATGGTTGCTACTATCACAGTGCATTGGATTGAAAAAAAAAGAGCTATTTGTAAATAACTTAAAATATTATTTCTAATAAAAAGTAGACAATTGTCATGTTTTAAGCTTGTTGAATTCTGGGGAAAAGCAGGCTGATAGAAAATTGTTGATCAGCAGGTATACAAGGTACCATGTCTCTGCCTCTAGTCAAACTGGCTGCAACTAACTGCAGCTACTTTAGCTTTTCACCAAGTTACTGTTCTTGGTCTCATATAAAAGTAGCATCGATTGTTTAACTTGCTATCTAATGCTTATCACAAACTACAGTTTTAGTTGCTTTTAATTTTCCCACATCTTAGCACCTGGGGGTGAAATCTGCTGCGCAGAGACTCTGCTTAGTGTGGAATTGTTTGAGGGGCTTCCAAATAAAGTGCATTCAGTGAAGCTACATAATAGGAGGACATATATATATATATATATATATATATATATTACAAGGGCAAAAAGACCCTCTAAATAAGATCCACCGTACATACATTAGTGTCTTTTAAAATGATAAAAGCAAGCAAACGAACAAAAAAAAAACCAACCAACCTACTTTGTTGAAGAGATCTGGTGCTTCAGTTTTTATTTAGAGCCCTTCTGTGACTGGGAGGCCACCTACTGCCTTGCCATGCAAATTTGACTCTGATGAATGTCCCTGAGAAACACGCTCAGCAGCAGTTTGCAGGTTTGGAATCTGGACTACCTGGAGTTTTGCCTTTATTTAGCATATTTCATGCCCTGATTTGTGTGTTTCTGGGTTCTACCCAGGCGCCATCACCTCAGTAGGGCTAAGCATCCAGCTGCCCATCGTGAAAATGTCTCTAGGGAAATGATACTACATCTTTCAGTATTTGCACCATAATGCGAACAGTCAGGAACTCATAGGCAGCCTTAACTCTGTCACATCCTGATTTCCAAAGGCTTCCATTTTTAGCAATAATTTTCTGGGTTTTTATAACACAATGTTCATTTTGGCTATGTTACTTGGGGCTTAAACCTGGAAAGATACCGACCCCAAAATTTAATTGCAGTCAGTAGGGTTTGAGGCTATTTTAACAGCTCTAACAAGGTTTTTACTAAACATGGCATGGTTCTGTATAATTCAAAGGTTAGGAGAAAAGGTCTGCTGCACCGGTGATATCTGATAAAACTAATAACAACAAATGATTTGCCTTCCTGGATAAATAGACAAGACAAACAACTCTAAAGCATTTATTGCTTCAGGCTTCAGGTACTTAGCAGTTGCTAAGCAGCAAAAAGTTCATGTGTCTTTCTCTCCTGGGCATTTTTTCTCCAAATAATAAAGTAAATTATAAAAGATTGATTTTATTATTTTTAATTGAATAAATGTGATATGGTCAAGAGTCATATCTCAGAGGCATGTATAGGTATTTCTTCCCATTTTGACCAGTTGATAATAAAGTATAAGAAAAAGAAGTTCATCCTGCAGATGAAAAGCTCAAATATGTTGTCAATGAAAAACCGGGAAGCTTAATTCTGTGCTGGTTAGAGTGTTGCTACTGTTTGCACTGCACTAGCTCCAAAGAGCACCTGTCTTGCATAGAGACTTTGTTATACTAGATACTGTACTAAGGCTTTGCTCCACGGCACTGGAAACCTATATGGCAAGGACTAACAAAATGCTCGAAAGAAAGTAGCTGTATTCCCACTTTCAGAAGAGAGAAGAAACCACAGGAATCTGGATTTCTCAAGAAGCCTTCAGGAATGGAATGAATTCTATAGTGAGCTTGGCAGATGCAGCAGGAACAAGGATGCGCTTATTTTATCACCGAGTGCTTCTGCTGAGGAAATTCAGTTACAAAATACAACATTGATCAGCTACGTACTGTTTTCACCTAAGAAGAGAGGTCTGCACAAATGTTGAAGCATGCTCAGTCTGGGCCTGAATGATCTGCAAAAGGAAATCCTGCAAAATGTAAAGCAGGACCTGGTCCAAGATTTAGGACAAAATGAACGTTCCCCACATTCCCTGCACTTATTCCCAGTTTCCTTATTTTTTTAATGTTTTGTTTGCAAAGACGGTGAGAGTCCCCATATTCTCCATTATCTATAAATGATGAGCATCAGTTAGGAACCATTTCAAGGTAGATAAAATTACGGTTCATGCTGTGATATCAGTGCCTCTCCACCAGCTTCACCAGTCTTGATTTTCTGTGGGGATGTCTTAAAACGTTAATGTTACGACATATCCCAGTGTACAGACAACCAGCTTGTACTGTGGTATTAGGTGTCAGTGCTGAACTGTTTAACAGTGCCTGCTTCGATGCTCCCTGCCTCCAGCTATGTCTAACATATGAAAGTGTACAATCAGATCTATTTCAGTAAAGAGCCATTAGGAAACACTGAGTAAATGCCTATTAGAAGCATTATGTATGCAGATGTGTCTAACAGTCTTTCTAGTAATGAACCATGGATAAATGCCTACTCATGAACAGACTGCAGAATCGTAATGGTTTGAGATAGACTGAATGCTTCCAGTTCTGCTTCCAATATTGGTGTAAGTCAGAGTAAAAATCTGATTTTGCAAAGAAAGTTGGCAGTACCCAAGTAATCGAGACCCTGCCAGCTGGGACTGCTTTCCAGCATATTCTACCTGCCTCAAAACATTGAGAGGGAAACAGAAAAATAAGGATTAATCTGTGCTGTCCAGCCAAAAGACTAAGTGCTCTTGGTCAAGGTCACCCTGGAAACCAGTAGCAGAGCTGAAGATCGAACTGAGATGCCCAGCTCCGGCCCACTTCCAGAAGAGACCAGTCCCTCCATCCAAAAGGACATGATCACCAGAGGTATTCTCTGGTGCTGTTATATGATCACCAGAAGAAAAGGTAGGGACTGAGATACAACCAGATGTATATTGTAAAAGGTTCTAAATACGTAAAGGAAAACGAGCTAAAGCAAGGACAAGACAATGAAGTTGTCTCTATGGAGTGGAAATAATTCTGCTGATATGCAGCAGCTCTCAGGAACTCAAGTTTCATAACTGAAACCTTGTGGTGCTAAAAATGTAAGGCAGTGTGGGATTGTAATGCTATGTAAGGGACCTAGGGTAACCTTCAGTCTAATTCCTCATGTGCCCCACAGGGTGAGAAGTGCTTTGGAGACATATTTGGGTCTTTCGTGTCTGCAGCAAACAATGCCACCTGATGATAATTCAAATGGACAGTTGCACCTTATAAAAAAATCATCCCCAGCAATCTACTCCAAATTAAAAATCCAGTACTTCGCATCACGGAAGACACCACTTCCACTRAATATTTCATAGGATGGAAGGAGCTGCCACAGAGGAAATATTTTTTTACAATGGTAATTTCCATGCCAAGGTGAATACGGGTGTTATATTCTGAGTGTGGAAGAAGCAAAACAAAACAAAACAAAAGGACAGAAAGGCAAAAATGGTAAATCTCAGCAGCCAGCAAAGTGTGTTTCTTTAAAAAGAAAAGAGATTTCTTATGACACCATTCCCAGGAGCATCACCATGGCTTAAAAGCATTCTCCTGTTTGGTGGAAGTTTGTGTGCCTGTTTGATTGAGTGGAAGGAGTGCAGGGGAAAAATGAGAACACAAATGTATGTTTTGGCTGCCATACAGTCAATACAGTAATAGGTCGGCAGAAACATCAAAACACAATCAAGAGCTGTCTTCAGGGCTGTGAGTGAGCAAAATTTGTTGGGCAATCAGCCAAGGGAAAGGAGAAGAGGTCTTCTGTTGTTCTTGTAGCTCATCAAGAGGCGCTAAAGAAGCAAATTGAAATATCTTTATATTGAAACTGGAATCCCTGTTGTAATCTGCATGTGCAGTTTCATTACGTGTAGCGTAACACAGCTGCCACTTTCTTTCCCTTGAAGTGACTAAACATTGGGATGAGAAAGTTAATAGTGTGTACGTAAGTAGTGCACATACAGTTTGTAGCATGGTGCAAAAATTTTCGAATAGTGAGTTTGGGGTGAATGCAATACTCAGGAGCATTAAAGCCAAGAGTAAGTGATGCAGGTCATTGCAAGTAGGTGGTTATAACTGGTTGTGTATCTGCAAAATTATAACTTTTGCAAATGCTGCTTTGCTCTAAAAACAAAACAAAGCAAAACAACCTAACCAGGAGCACCTGAGAGTTTTAAGACATTTTTTAGAACTTTCCTTTTTGAAAGACAAGGAAATAGTCAGCAGTGTTCAACTCTCAGAAGGAACTATAAAAGCTTAAATAAGCAGCTTAAAACATTATATCCACATGTGAAAGGGACACAGGTATAAAGTTCCGTATATCTGCACCTTCCAAGACTGGAAACAAGGACTCATTTTGCAAAAGGAGTCTGTGGTAGCCCTTTAGTGTGGATTCAAGATTGTATTTCTCATTCTGGTATCTGGTTTTACACTCTTTATCAGTACYGAGAAAATTTTAAAATGACAACATTCTGATAAAATTTAACACAAAAAGCAAATAAATTTCTCAAACAATAGAAGTTTAAGGCACAAGTAATTTCTTGTTCTTCCTATCACACTTCTTACTGGCCTTGGGGCAGGAATATGTTGGACGAAGGGTAAAAAAATGTACAAATTTAAAGAGAAGTGCTAACATTTCTGTGGCAGATTGATTTACATGAAAATGATAGATTGCTTAAAGCCTTGTGAAGGTTTGATCTCATACAGAAGGCAAACCATTAAAAAGACATTATCAAATCATCATGTGGCTCTACAACTTTGTTATACATTCCTTTATGTGTTTGCATGTGTAACAGAAAAAGAGGGCTCAAAAGCATCTCTCGGGCTTGTGAAACCTAGCCCTTTGGTATGGTACCACGTGACTTTTCTGATTCCCTTCATTAGCTCAGTGGGCACCATTTCCAAAAAGGTTAGGGACTTTTCCTTTGCTTAACCATCTGGCAAAGTGAACATCCCTCCTTTTGTGATAATGATCACCTTCAAGTTTCCGGAATAACATTATTCCCAGGCAGTTCATACGCAAGTATTTTTGTGACGAGTGATTTTTAGCTTTACTGAATCTCTGCCCTGGCCTCTTAATATGCAGCCAGATTTGGTATGGGAGCTCCTTGCTGGTCTGAAAGCTTTCCTCTTGCTCTTTTGCTGCATGGGTGACTTGCATTCATGTAGCAGGGAAAAGCATGATGATCTGGAAAGCATTTAAAGACTCTTTGCGGATGCTTGAGGAAAATTTTGGATCTAAAATAAGACTTCTAGAGACATGCAATATTCCAGAATCACAGAATGGTTGAGGTTGGAAGGGACCTATGGAGGTCATCTTGGCCAACMCCCCCGCTCAAGCAGGGGTACCTGAAGCTGGTTGCCAGGACCAAGGATGGGGACTCCACAACCTCTCTGGACAACCTGTGCCAGTGTTTGACCATCCTCCCAGTAAAAAAAAGTTTTGTCTTATGTTTAAATGGAACTTTCTGTATTTCGGTTTGTGCCCRTTGCCTCTTGTCAGTTCACTGGGCTCCACTGAGGAGATCCCGGCTCCCTCTTCTTCATTCCCTCCRCTCAGGTGTTTATGCACATTGATAAGATCCCCACAAGCCTTTTCATCTCCAGGCTGGACAGTCCCAGCTCTCTCAGCRTCTCTTCATACGACAGATGCTCCAGTCCCTTTATCACCTTGGTGGGCCTGGACTCACTCCAATGTGCCCATGTCTCTCCTGTACTGGGTAGCCCAGCGCTGGACCCAGCACGCAGGGCCGAGCAGAGGGGAAGGATCACCTTCTCAGCTCTTCCTACTGCAGGCCAGGGGGCTGTTTTCCTTCCAATGCTGTGAGGGTGCATTGCTGGCTCATGCTCAGCTTAGTGTGCACCAGGACCCCAAGTCCTCTTCTGGAGAGCTACTTTCCAGCCTTTACTTGTGCTGGGGGTTAYTCCTCCCCAGATACAGGATGTATGGGGTGAAGGTGGCAAGATATTGGCAGCGGGGCTGCAGGGTTGACCTCTGAGAAACCCTGCCTTGTCCGTGGGTCTGRTGGGCAGACAGGGGCCTCCAGGCCCGCAGCAGGGAGTCTCACTTGCTGCTGTCCCTCACTGCTCCCCCCAGCATGACTGAGAGGCCCTAGCTGAGAAATGTTGTCCCCATGCCTTCTCCCTCGGATGTCGGTACAGGAAATATCATAGGAAATGGCGTTTGAAAATGAAACAACACCCATCTTCTGTAAAAACCCTCCATGAATGATTTTCTCTATGTCCACATATCGGTCTTGTTTTCATTCAAACCATGGTTCTGCTAATCCCCGAGGGAAGAGTATTTAATTAATTTCSGCACAGCTGTAGGATGTTATAGTCCAACCCAATAGGGGTATTTGTGCACATGTGAAAAGAGACTATATTCAAAGCCATAAACAGCCAAAGCTGCAAAACACCTGCTCAAAACCYACTGATGAAACACGTAGAAAAATGCTTTGAAAATATGTCCCTAAAACATACGAAGTGCCTTCACAGTGAAATATACCATGTGAGTGAAATAATTTTGTAAATTAATTACTAGGAAGACCAAATGTTTGTAGACTTCACCATAATGACCCTTTGGGATGTTTTTATCCCAGTAACAGAAATAATCTAGCTACAAGTACTTGTCAGGCATGAAGGGGCGGGATAAACCTGCCTGCAAAGCTCATAAGGTGCTGTAATGAAAAGGCTTTCACCTTCATGTCTGATAAGTTTGAAACATTAAGTACATGTCAGAAAAACTGACGTTGAGCCAAAACAGCCTTTTTGGCCAARCACTGGGGTTATTCTTTTTCATTCTTACCACATCCTTCTCACCAGTGGGCAACAAGGAAGAATGCAAAACTCCTCAGCTTGTAATATAACCAAAAAAGGGTTTTGGTTTCTTCTGTTTCTGTATAYGCAATGTAAGCTGTATTGCAAACAGCACCAGTAACACAATAACTTTTGCTTTTATTCCTTTCACATGAATAAAGGCAGATGATAACAGTTTGTACCGTCATTATTTGCATCCCTCCCATGTACATACGCTGTAACAGCCAGGACCAGATCTTCATACACAGCCCTTACTATGAAGCCTGCTGAGTGCAATGGCTGCATGGACTGGAATCCATAACTTAACTTACATATCAAAGTATTTTCTTCTTCCTGAGCACACGAGTTTATTCTGYACATCAAACTACCCACAAAAGGCTATAAAGTACATGAGCATGGGTTGTATTAAACAATCAGCACAGCTGATCCATAYCAGGTGATTTCTTCATGACAGTTGTAACAACCTGCACTCAAAAAAGGGCTGTTTTCTGCAGCATAAATGAGTCAAAAGCCTTCAGGACGTTAGGATTCATTCTCCAGGTTTGCCACAAACCAGGGTGTTTTTTTTAACCAGAAAAAATGATATCTAGGGGRCTAATTTAGTGCCACTATGAAAAGTGATCGGAAGCCTAACTATACTAACAGGGTGACCCATCTAGATTCTTCAACCCTTTCAAGAAGCAGTGTATAACAGCYTGAGAAGACCCATAGTAGCCCCAGCTTCCTTCTAATATGTCCTATATCAATTTGCAGAGTACAGGTCACCACAAATAACTGAGGAACACTCAAGACAGACCTGTTTTGACATTCACCTCCTAATGTGCTGCTGCTCAAATTCAACAAAGTAATTTGAAAATACATAGTTTCACCAATATTTCCATATAAGCATCTTCTGTAGTTGCCATATTTAAAGTATACTCTGAAAATATTTTCTGACAGATGATCTTTTTACTGTTCATTTGCTTTACTTTTTTTTTTAACATTCTAAGTATTGGATCTTTAGTGAATTGTGACACGTACTTTACTTTTGTTCATTATTAGCCTGACATGTGGTCTTTGTTTTCTCTAGCAACCTGTGGGTGGTCATGCACTCACCTGTGAGCTTTGCATGAGCTAAGCTACCAGACACGCAAGACTGATTTTATTGAAAACCAAATGACTATCCCAGAATTGCTTTCATATAACTGGAAAAACCTCTGTTTCTCTAAAACCAGCCATGCAGTGCACTGAAGCCAAGCAAATGTCTCTCATTGACATCCCTGGRCTTTGGCTTGGGTTCCTTGCCGATGTTTTATTTAAATGGGCTTTTAACAGTTTCATATATTCAACTCCTACCAATTCTCAAGTTCAAAAAGAATAAACATGTTCTAGAGTTGAATTGCAATGTATCCCCTTCAAATCCGTGCTGCTAGTAAAAATATTCATTTGATTACAGTGGCCAGCTGCCGCCTTAGTTTATTTTGAAAGTACAAGCTGGTGCTGTGCTCTTCTGAAAWCTGAGACTGGAAATTAAGCACAAGTGTCATATGTACAAAAGAAAAACTACCAAAGATCTGAGACCTCTGGAGTGGTGGGGAGGGGGAAAAGGAAAAGAAAGAAGAAACATCTGCAACAAGCCCTAGGAAAGGGAGAAACAGGCAGGCGCAACACGCCACTCGTGGGGGGAGAAGGAAAAGGGGAGGAAAGTTTGAGAGATGATTCTGCCAGGCTGAGGCTCCACAGATTTCCCACTCTCTTGCTTCAAAGACTGTCACGCTGTCTCAGGGCTGCCACCATGCGCTCCTCTCAATACCTCTCTCGTATCCCATGGGGACCATGGGGGTCTGCCCCCAAGACCACGCAGGGGCTGCTGAGTTTTGGCAGAAGAGCACAGCCTCGAGGGCACTGGGGACCCCAAGGTGGCATGGGGGATGCCAAAAGGAGTTGCCTTTCCCTGACAATTACATTTTCTCACCCTTTAATTTTGCCCAAAGTAACGGCTCTGTAGTAAGGCACAGTTTGTCTCCTAGCACGGTATACTTAAAGCAAAAAGTAAACCTGATTATCTCAGTTCAGTCCAATAGTTTCAAGCTCCAGAAAACAAAGTGTTTTTTATTACTACTATGTGTGTATTGCCCTCAGTGTTGTCAAATTGTGTCTTTCTTCTCTGAAAATTTTATTCTATTATAAAGTCTGATGAAAATGGAGAATTGCATTATATATAAAGAAATTCAGAAAAGGTTAAATTCATAATATATTTATTAAAAAAACACAATTTGAGGATGTTGAGATATTCAGGGCATTTTGTATTCATTATTATTTTATGTGTATCTTGCTGTTACATAAAATACTGAAGTAGTCTGTGGGGAATGAATTTAGGCATTAAAGGTGCTACAGGAAGACACAAACTTAGCACATGAGCTAGGACGCTTCATTTGTTATTTGGAGATATTATTATATGGGGGAGGCAGGCTCACAGCCGTGTGTACTGCACAGACGCCAAAGGACAGCACTGGCCCTGCTGTTCCCAGGCACAGTAGGAGTTAATGCTGAATCTTTGTCTTCCTCTCCAAAGCAGGTGAACACTCTTCTTCCACCTTTCTGTATTATGACAAAGCCGGGTTATTCGCCTTGAAAATACAGTTTTTAACATTAGTCAGTGTTGTGCACCATGTCTAGTTTGCAGCTAAAAAACCCTAAAGACTTTCTTCACCTCTAGCTTAACCCATTTTGAAGTAAAACTGCAAGAGTGAATCAAGACTTGCTGGCTTCCAAATGAAGTGCCGTAACCCCAGCAGCGTGGTGGCACCTACCTGGAATTCACAAGCTGGACAGAAATTGAGCTGCATGACTCAAACCTGCCAGGAGGTTTGAAAGCTTAGAGGTAAAATGGGAAGGAGGGTTGCTGGAGAAAAAAATAATTATCTAGGAATAACTGCTTGACATGATGGTCATTTTCATTAACTATAATAATTTTCATTAACATTATTGAACAAGAATTATAGACCTTATTTTCAAACTTCTATTTCCTTATAGGCAATTCATTTTACATATTATTTCCAATACATTATTAATTCTAGCTTGCATCCTATCTCATTCTGTTTTGTCTCTTTTGGATGCCCAGTTACTTTTAATCAAATATTAATAACCATCTTTTAATTTATCCTGTAATTTGGAAACAAAAGAGAAGAGCGCAGCAGTGGTTCTTGACTTTCAGAGGGACCATATTTCTGTGCAGGGATGGAGGTATCTGAATGGCAATGCATCTATCTCAAAGAATATCTGGCCCAGGCTGACAGCATACTGATTGTCTTGCCACTCTTACCCTGTGGAGGTAGAAGATAATTTGTGGAGCTGTGTGGAAATGTCAAAACAGATAAAAGGCTACCCTCTGTGTTTCGTACATCCAGGAGGGGTGTTCTTATGGGAACCAGCATCTGCGAGATGGAAAGATCAGCTGCTTAGACAACAACAAACATATCTCGGCTTTAGAGATGGGTCTCCCTTTCAGGGTTTTTCCGAGGCCTCTGTGCCAGGGTATGAGCATCAGGCGGTCAGGTCACAGGCAATCTCTGCTTGGCATTGTCTGAAAATCAGGAATCTCTGCGGCATGTTGAGCTGAGCGTTTAAAATCCCTTTTATTGTAGGACTTCGGTGCTCCAGCAATGTTACTAGAAGCACTAACTGAAGATGAGCCACTATTTACTGAGGATACCCTYGTGACTCGAACAGCGGGAGGGTCACTGCTGTGTCTCAAGATTTTTGGGGGGGGGTTTGGGGCGTTTCCTGGTCTCCGATCATTGCTTTGCTTATTAGGCAAGAAGAAAGTAAATGTTCTCCCTGGCTCAGTGATAAATGAAACATTTCACACTGACTTTCCTTCTTGGTGCTGTTTTCAAGTTTAGACCATGGCTACACAGAATATCTTCAAGCAGTGATGTATGTGTGCAGTCAAGGATATTGTCACCTTATCAATAGAATGAGGAGGGACATTAAACATGATAACATGTCATTCTGAATCAACTTTAAAATCTCTTGTTTCAGGACAAGTTGTAAAGTGATTATTCATTTTAGATAGAAGTTGGTGCAGATTTATTCTTGTCTTCTTTTTCCTAAAAATGATCGATAATAAGATTTTTTTAAGCTGCCTGAGGGACTGAGAATCTTTAGTCTTTGAGTGAGGTTGATACCTCTGACCAAGTCTGTAAAGTTTGTTCATGTGTGCAGTGTACTAAATATAGGTTTGCCTTAGACCTCACTCTGCCTTGCAAATTAAAAACCAATAAACAACCCGCTCCGTGTTCTTGGACAAATCCATTTCAGTATTTTTCTCTAATTAAAAAATGCTTGATTCAAACGGCAGCTTTGTACTCATAACTTGAGAATGTGATATTGTATGATGACGATGCAGGGAAAAATGCTTTTTGTTCAAAAATAAATATGATTCTGCCATCTGCCACTCAGAGTTGTCTTTAAAAAACCATCAGGCAACACCTAGAAGATAAGGATTTTTCCTGTTACATACATACACAGACAGACATGCCTTTTGGATCTGGACATAGGTTCCCAGCACSGCGCATTAATAAATTAACCACCTGTTTCAGAAAGATTTAAAAGACTTCACTGAGTTTTATTCAAGTGAGTCCTGCCTATGTAAAATTTATCTATTTTTATTTTATCTACAACAGTTCAGAAGGTGCCAAAGAAGAAGAAAAGGTCAGAATTTATAAGCATTCAAAGAGGAAATTTGGTGAACTAAAGGATTGTAATTACTGATGGAATAGAGGATTGATCATTTTCTTTCAGGATAATTGGTTCAAATCCAACCTAAGATGCTCAACTGCAGATACATATGGGGGGGTGTGTGTGTATATATATATATATATATGTATATGAATTTTTATTCAGCTGAGTAACAGCTGAGTGTCTGTAACTATTCATGTGCACAGAACTACTCAAGTAAGTATATGTTGGGAAATTAAGGGCCTAAGTCTGTATTTTGTGGAAATTCTTACTATTTGATTTATAATGCAGCATACTGGTGTACAGTTACTTTTAGAAAATGGCAGAGCTAAAATATTGGTGCCAGTAGGCCAGCTGGAATTAAACAAGGATTTACCCCCTTTTCCAAACAAACATGGAAAGCAAACTCTTGTCAGCTTGTGTTCATTGGAAAGCTGAAAGGCTATTGACTACTGTCCCTTGTGTTGCCGAATCCTGCCTTGTTACCTTTTCTTCTCTTGTCTGTAACTACCTCTTGTCCCTCTACCTATCTGTACACTGTAATTTCTTTAGGGCAGGCATTGTCTTTCTCTTATTCGCTTGTGCATAATCTCAGTCCATTAACAGTCCTGAAACACACAATAAGTAACATTCAATATCAGGAGAGACCTAGGACCACAAGCTAATACTATCTATGCTATTGATAATCCTATAATTAAATGGGCCACAGATTTAATGTAGTTTGCTTTTTTTTTGTATTTATTATTATTTTATTAATATTATTGCTAATATAGTTATGGATATAAGGAATTTTCATTCAATTATAGCCATCAAAACTGTTTACAGTTCAATCTCTGTTGAAATGGCTGATTTATTTCCTCTTTATTTTGCCTCAAAGTGGTTTAGGTGTTATCTGAAATTAAAGAGAAAGAATTAAAAAAATGCAAAGAAAAAAAGGAAGGACAAGCAGAAATTGAAACTCTTTAAAGAAAGAGTCTTTTTCAGAAAAATTATTCCAGTTTCTGGGGTAAACATTTAAACTTTTGGCTGATTCTTTTAGCTGGATCTCTGAACTACCTGCTAATGAGAAAGTAGAGCCAGCCATTTTTCACCTTCAACCAGGACAAGCAAAACTGAGATTTCTACTTAAAGTAGGTAAGCTCTGACTTATTAAGGAGCACGGACCCTTATAAGGACCTGATACATTTTGAGACAGCATTTCAAACATTACTTGTTCAGGAGTTCTGGTTGATGTATAAAGCCACTTCATTTTGTTAGTTTAGAAAACTAATATTTCAGCTGTGGATTATTTTTGCTTACTACAGATACACTGAAACAAAAATGCAACTGCAGATAAAATAAATGTATGTATAGACAAAATTTTGCTTTTTAGTAGCAAGGGAGTGACCTGATGGTTTCTTCATTGCAGAGGCATGATTTTTAAAAGACTCGAGTTTTGAGACATTCTTTTCATCTCAAGCTTAAAGAGATTTTAACACCAAAAATTGGTAATAAAAAGTTATGTAAACAGGAATCAGTTTTCAACATTTCATCATTGCAAATATTTTCCGTTTGGAAAGTGACACCCGGCATTGTCACAATATTTATGGGACGTGGGGCAAATATTGGGTTGGCAACATTTGAAAATCACATAAAAGAGAAGACTGAGTAGGATTTCCAAAAACTCCCACAAAAACAGGTGATTGGATAATATAATATCCAATATATGAGATATCTATATCTATATATATCTATATCATATTCTAACGGTACAGTAGATCTTGTGATACAGAGTGCAGTTCTGGTCATGTCCCTTTAGAATGGATACGGGTGTTTCAGATTACAGGAATAATTAAACTTCTATACAAAATGTTGATATTTATTTTCCATTAAAAACAATAAAAAGACATATGATCAAGCCAGCAGTCAAAAAAAAAAAAAGAAAAGAAAAAAAAAAGAAAAGGAATGACTGGCAGTAAATGCCATTTTACTTCTATTTTATAATAATACTAGCTAAGCAATTAATTTAAAGTTAGCAAAAGGAATTATTCTTTCACATAACATACAATTAGCTTGTAAAACTCCTTGTCAGAAGCTATGACTGAACTTGAGACCATAAACCAGCCTCTGTAGATTAAGTATTTTAACACTTCACAAGTGAATTAAATGGGCATTTTTGCACTATGGGAATGAGGACAGAAAAATTTCCCAATATGAAAAAAATGCTTGAAATAATGTTTCTTGTATCTCCCCTTGAAGACACATTCCAGGCCATTGTTTAAGACATGGTTCTAGATTGAATCAATCATCACATCAGTTCTTACATAGCTTTATGAAAAGGTCCTTATTCACTGGAGATTAAGGTATAAATACCAATCTTATGTACAATGCCATAAGAGAGAAGATGTCATATTTTAGAGGCTGTTTCATCCATTCGAGTATCCACCTTAATTCTGAGACAATTTTGACCCAATTGGTAAATCAATTTTTGGGGAGGGCTATTTTTAAGAAGCTTTGGGAGGCCTAATAAACTTTAAACAGACAAAAATCATGCCACGCCTTTGCTCTGAACCAATTATCTTAAGCTAAAATGCTAATTAGGACTGGTTTGCCTATCCAAATAGTGCTTGGGAGTATCATCAACGTAATCCTCTAACAACTCTGAAGAAACATACTGCTTTCCACAGCTAAGGAGGAAGAAAACCTAAAATGGCTGAAAAGATACTGCAGATAAGGAAAAAAATTCAGCTGCTGAGAAAACCAGAGAGACAAAAATATTTGCAAATTCTTCCTTATAATGTATACTCGTTGCAACACTGAATTAGCTGTTGACTCCTCTGCACAAAGCCTATTTTTGCTGCAGGTGCCATCCATTTCACGAGTCTCTGCTTGCCTTCAGAGGGCAATGGGGGGAGCTCCGCTGTGACAGGAATGCCTTGGTCGGATACAGCAGATAGCAGAGCAGAGTCCCTCTCACACAAACACAACGTGCTGCAGCTCTTCTTCCTTCAAAGTAGTATTTCACCTCTTTTGAAATCGTATTCCATAGGGTAAAGGAAATATCATGCTGAGATTGTCAGCAACATTCCTCACTGCTCAAGTGGCTTCCTTTGAACAGCTGTTAAGATATGATTTTAGCTTCACATTTGCTCTGAAGGGATAGCAATTAATGAGTGTAAAAGTTGAAAAAACCACATTTGAATTCCTAGGCAGACACCTTATTTGTATTGCACTTACGGTCGGCCAGCAGCAGCGCCCATTTGTTTTTAACTGACACTCGGACCCCGTGTCCTACTGTGCGAGATGAAACACAGCGAGGGATTAATCGCTCCTCTCTCTTACCTTAGGGCAAAATGGCTGGAGTTGCTGCAGACTGAGTCTCAGGGGGAAACGAACCAAGCAGCACATTTTGCTGTGTCTGTGCATGTGTGGATAAAATACAATGGAAACCAAGGGCACGATCCAAATCCCATAAAACAAGCCCCTGTGAGTATTCCTGGAAAAGTCTTCTTGTATGCCTTCTAGCATCACTTCTCAGTGCCTGGAAGTGCCAATGGTGGAGTGACTGCAGTATCGATTCTTCCGTTGTCTCATCCTAAAATGGGGAGCAGAAAGTCCTCAAAGGAGGGATGCAGGGAATGGCTTTAGCTTTTCAGCTCTGCGAGGAGCCGGGAGAAAAACAGTGCAAAGGCTCATCACGCTCATATGACTGCTTTGGCTACAGTCGGTGGCAGAACAGAAACCCTCCCATCTCCCTAAAACCAGCAATGGGACATAGAACAGACAGAAAAGTCACACTGAACACTGCTTTTACAGCAAAAATGCAAAAGAAGAGAAGTGGGTTATGAATTATTTGATGTGTATGAGGTGTCTTAAAGCACAGTAAAAGTTAACAAAGATGTTACATATCAGTAAGTTAAACAATTTTGTTGCCAATAACTCTAGGACAATTTAGCACTGTTTTTCATTACCACATTTTCTGAAGTTGAACAAAATGCAACAACTGCTTCCCTTTGATGTATCCTAAGGGCATAATAGGGCAATGCTTGTTGTTTGTAGAATAATGGTCAGAACAGCTTTGCATAACCAGTTATAGTCAAAACTCATTTGCAATGCTTGTATCAACTACTTACATGCAACATTTTTGGCTCCTACCTGGTTTGTAGGAATTTTGGCTGAATTTCAAGACAAGCTTTTAAAGCTGATTTGAAACAACATTACATCAACTGAAACTAAGGAAAAGCTTTGCATGAACAAAAAATAAAAGAAGAGGTACTTTGGATTCTTATATGATCCATATAGCTATTTTGCTTTTTCCTAAAAAAATTGCATAAAAAGAGAATTAAAAAAACTTCAATCACATATATCATCTGTCTTGAATCAGAGATTTTCTCACAATTTCAACTCTCTGTGAAATATGATAGCAGAAAAGCAACTAAGCCCATATTGTTGTTCAGTGTTAAGTTCTTTGTTAGATTTAATGCTCTCATTTAAATTTATCAAAGTTACACTGTATTATTTATATAAATATATTTATATAAAGCATATATATAAATATATATTTATATAAATATAAAGTATTTATGACAATACTTTTTTCCTACTTCATGTATCATATTAGAATTGAGATTATCTCATGCTTATTCTGAATAATAATTCATTCCACAAATAAACGATTCACTGTGGGGTAAGCTACATAGGTAATACTGATACCATGCTCCAGGCTGAATCCAGCCCTGACTCTGCCACTATCATCCACATGGAGCTGTATGAAGTAAAGTGGGATTATTTGTATGCTAAACCTGTAAAATCAAGATAGAAAAATGTGTCCCTTTAGTCATCAGTATAGATGTATAGGTCATATAAGATAAGCAATGCCTAGAATTTGGTAGGTTACTTCCACAGTTGTATAGATTATTATTTGAAGGAGAGCTGTAGCAGTGCACTCTTTGCTGACACTTGGAAAATACAGTAAATATTTTGTAGAACACGTCAACTTCTCTCAGCTTTGTGTGTAACACTGAACTTTTATGAAGTGTGTTATTATTAAGGATTAACTACAACATTACCTTTTAATAGGATCATAAATCTTTAATTACAGTTCAATATGGTACCAACTAAAATTGCTTTTGGAATGAAACATTTTTATTAAATGATATGAATAAGAAATTTCTGTCAGACGTAAAGAAATCATAACTTCCCAGAGAGAAGTTAAGGCATGCAAAATTCGCACTGACTTCAAAGGATGCCAGTGTCTGCCCACTGATTAACGTGGAATTTACCTAGTCTGCTACTACTATTTTTACTACTTTTAATGCCCATTAAGAATTCAGGTCCTTCTGCGATTGTTATATTTATATTTCTTCTTTAAATTCACAATGGTGTCAGCTCTAATTATGTACAAGATGTCATCCCAGGGAAGTGGCTCGGCACGACTTCTTTTTCTGCTGTTGAAGATCAAGGCGGTGGAGAAACAGCAGGTTGATGGAGAGATGGTTTTCTTCAAGAAACAAGAGTGTTCATTGAAACTGTATTAAAGCTACAACTGGAATGTCTTGACAGTTGAAACATGAATGTCCATTACTGTGATTGCAGCTGCAATTTCAGCTCCAGTTTAGTTAGTTTCCCTGCAATGACCTTTCTGAACACTTCTCTGCTCCGGCTCTGAGGCTGCCTGGGGTAGCAGGGCTGTGCAGAGGGAGGTGACTGTGTGCCTCAGTGATGGAACTCAAATGCTATAGTGTTGGGAAAGTTTTTAAAACATGCAAAACTACATATTATTCCTTGGAGAGCTATTTTAGGCATCTCCCAAAGGCATAATTCCTAGGACAAAAGTTTTAATTCCCATTGTGCTCAGTTCAGAGGGCAGCCAGGAAGAGGCCCACAGAGCGGGAGATGTGGGGCAGACAGCGTATCTGCTCCTGAGACTGTATACTGCAATTAAATACTTTCCTGTTAGCTTACTCTTCAGCATTTTATTTTGTTTTGTTTTTCAAACAGCAGCTGACTTTTATACGGGAACGTTTTTTGGACTGTACCTTTGGATTACACCCATGAGTGGAAAGGCAATATATCCTACCTACTCCTAAACTTTCATTCAAGGCAAAGAGGTAATCTCTGCCAAAGAGAGCGAGCTGCACTAGAAAATGTTCTTTGCAACTGTGTCCTGGATGAATGTGTAAAGAGGTAACACTTCAAGTGCAAGGCAAGGGAAAAAGGGGACACTTTTTTCACAATTTGGTGCCTCTGGGAGTTGGATTAAAGTTACCGCTTTGCTGGACTGCGTAACACTGGCTTATGGTATAATAAAATTATTGGTCATGAGATTGTGCTCAGCACTGCCATCATCCCCATAATTCGGAGCTCTCTCTCGGAAACCAGTAAAGTGTTTGCAAAAAGTATGCTGTCACCCTGGCAATTCCAGAGAGACACAAATCACTGCAACGTGCTGGGGCCTGGCCCATGCCTACTGAGCCCTGTTCAGCACTATTCAGCAAATATTTTCCAGCCCACTGAATTAAAACCCAGTGTTTCCTTATTAAAGTATATGATGCAGGGAATTCTTTCACACTTGCAGATACACTGGGCAAAGCAAATGTTCACGTGCATTTGGTGAAGCTGCTGGTTTAAGCAGTCCTTTCCGCTCTTTGTAAGTATAAAAGATCACTGTCAAGCAAGGTTAGTATTGGTCCCAAGGCTGTTCCACAGGCTGTCAATTAAAAGATAAAATTAAGGTGATTTTGCAAGTGAAACTGAATTTGCATTCTTTGTATGCAAATTTGCCTAACTGACATGTTCTTTTTACAAAGATTAAAACAGAGAAAGCTACCTCAGTATCATTCCCTTTATCCCTCTCTTGACTGGCATTATTGCCCTCATGCCTTTTTTTTTTTAAAACTGTCTCTGCTTTCCTCTCAGATCTGGGGTACCAACATAGCGTTTCAAAGGTAAGATTGCAACGCGTTAGCTTTTACTAACTAACCTGGAAAACCACAGAAAGTGAAGCAGCAGTAGCACAGGCGTCAGTCTGGCTAGACCGCATACCCAAGAGCTCTGGCAGGTGGAGACAGTTTGCATTGAAATTCATGACGGTACATCCATGCTGGCATGGCCATCAAAGTTAAATAGTTTAAAGGTAACACTGATACTGACTCCCTACTCTGCAATCCTCCAAATACATGTAGATACAACTTAACACACCCCTGACTATTGTACTTGCTTCTGTCCTTTAGAAATTACTTTTGTCCCATGGTCTAGAAGCAGTCATAACACTGGCATTGGTGAGCTGGCAAACTTGCAAGTTTGAATGTTTTTGCAGTAATAATTCAAGAGGGATTTTGCTTCCCACAGTTACTGACTCTCACAACGTGTGGTGAGTATTTCCGAAATGGGTACAATGGTTGCATTATCTAGTAGCAACGACTGCGAGTAACGCACTTGTAGAGTGAAGTGGTAGTGAGGATGCCACATTTCAGGCTTTTCCTGTTTTTATTAATTCAGACTGCCTCACATGTGCTGAACACCCATTTGCAATTGGGGCGCATTATGTGTGCTGCTGGCATGCATCTTCTGGGCTAGTCCTACCCAAAAAGAACGCGGTACGTGCGAGAGCTGAGGCTTAGGCAATGCCAGAAAGCAGGCAAACAGCAATATCACAGGGCTGGGGAGGAGGATGAAATAAAGGTTGCCTAAAGGTTGCCTAAAATCTCTTACTCTAAAACAGCAAAGAGAGCTACACATTAATTAAAGCATTAATGGTTCATTGCAGATAAAAGGAGTAGAGTTGGATGACTGAATGGTGCATTCCCAAGAGTAGCAAATTTAGATTTTTTTTCAATCAGATTTAAAGACTTTTTCAGTTTTACCCTTGGTTTTCAGTGCTTAGCTCTGTTTAACTGCAGAATTGCCTTCAGTTACCAGTACACTCTAATTTTTAACACCAGCATATGTTGGGCATATATGCAAAAAGTTATAACCTACCCAAGTTTTTGCAATCTATTTTCGCAGCCCATTCCCTTAGGCAATCCAACTTGTGATTTTGTTTTTTAATATACTTTATGGAAAAGTATAGGTAGCTTAACATGACAAGAAAAAAACATTCAGGAATGTTTGCATTTTTCTCTTCCTAATATGTTGCTAGCTTATTAGATTATGTTCATAAATGAATGCCACAAATAATTTGCCAAAGTTTTTTAAATGCTCATATAACAAATTTCAGATTAATGTGTTTTTTGTATACCAAGCCTTCATACCAGAATAAGCAATTAATTAAATACTTCCTTAGCTTACACTATCTTGCTGACAGATTTTTTTCTAACAAACAATCATTTTTGAAAAAAATTATGTGGGTGCTTTTTGGGGTTTTTTTTGTGTGTGTGCTAGACTCCCTTCTGAATGTGTTTTATAATGTCAAAGAGAATGAGAGGGCATTTCTCACTCCATTTCCTCCGGCTATAATTTACCACAGGATTGTAGATAGATGTGAACTATAACACAAGGAGAAAAAAAAATAGTATTTCGCATGATATTGATATTACTGGGTATACTGAATAAAAAGACTATTAACTTAAACTCCAAGCCTGGTGGAACACATGCCATTTATGTTTTAATTAAAGAATTTGAAAGGGCTATCTGAGTTTATTTCTTTGCTATTTTTTTTATTCACAAGGATTAATTGTACAGGGCAGATAAGATAAACTGTCTTGTATAGAACTGAAAAAAATATGGTCTGTGTACAATATACATTTGCAAAGTCAGCAGCCTAGTTACAGTAATAATTTTATGCTGGCAGCTAACATCTGGCATGCTGACCTCACAAACTGACAGAAAATCTGCACATAAAACTTCAACTTATTCTGGGGAAAAAGTCAGAAAAGTTTGTGCTTACCACACAAAACTGTCCTGTCTGCATACGTCAGAGGGATGACATTTCCCTGGCAACACCCGGGAGAGCACGCCTTGCTGGGAAGGCAGGTTGTCTCCGGTGACTGAGGATTCCCCTGGCCTCCCTGCTTCCCGCGGGCAGCCCCGAAGCTGCTGCCCCTCATTGATGGATGGGGGGTGAGCTCTCGCCCCTTCAGGGCTGGAGATATTCAGCTCTGTGGTCACAAAGCCTTTTTTACTCCATTTTTTTCTTCCACTTGCCAGCCCACGCAGCTGCCTTCCTCTGCTTCAGTATGTTTTTCCGCAAACGTCTGGGCCAGAGGGCTGATGCCCTGTGTGTTCGCAGGAAAGCCCACTTGTACTTTCTCTGAGATGAAATTCAGGCAGACAAAAGTCAAAATTTAAGCTCAAGGCAATGGCTTCCACCGAAGATCCTTGTGGTTATGATATTTCTGTATTTTCTCCAGGATGGGAATCTTTTAAAGCAAGCATGTAGCCTGGGACCCCATAGCATCCTCTTCATCCTGCTGGATCCCTTGTCTTTCATCCTGCTCTAGCCCTCCTTAACAGAGTCTCAATTTATCCCCATTTTTTAACAATTTGTTGTCATGATATCACTAGGTATGTTCCCATGTCCTTCATGGAAAATGAACTGAGGTTTTGTGTGAGTGTTTTGGTCTTTATGGCTTTTCTTTAGGTGCTCTTGCTGCACAATATTGTGCTACTGTACCAGGAGGATACAGTACTAGTATTTCAGGTCCGGCAATGGGGACACTCTTTTTTCTTTCAAAGCAGTCCCTTTTGGAGATCCTCATCTATAGTAATTGTAGCAGCTATTACCAGGCCCCGGCCCTGATGCGAATGCTCATGCCCTCAAGGGAAAGCAGGCATTATCCCTGCTCTTCCGGCAAGTGGGTACTCAGAGCCTTGGAAGAGAGCACAGCATCTCAGCAGAGCCATTCTAATTAGAAAAAGCCAACAGGTTTCCACTTCATTTTAACTGTCATTTTTCACCTGCGTGTTTGGAGAGGACAAATCCAGCTGTTCCCTCCTTCCAAAAGTGAGAAATTCACTGTACGGTGTTACTACTAAGGTAGGAAGTAGGTTTCTACTCTCAGCAGAGAGCAGAAGTAGAAAATGAAGTTTATCCATTTCATTAGGGGAAGTTGCATTTGGGGGAATTATTTCAAGATTGTTTGTCCGAGGTGTGTTTTAAAGATTTCTTATGCTTCTAATTAAGAAGCAACAAATATCCAAAGCTCAGGAGCTGACAAAACAGTATAATGAAAATATAGCCAACCTTATAAAGAGATACTATTTCCTTCTTTCAAGAACGGATGTAGTTGTGTTGGTAATGATGGGCACAGACTGAACAAGGAGCCAAAACCATATGAAAATAACATAAACCTGCCTGATGTCTGCTTCAACTTGCCCGACGTCTCCTGGAAGTACAACATGGCAGAGAGCAAACAGTCGAGGAGGTTCCTGAAGTCTGTGGAAGATAACTTCCTGAAGCAGATGGTAAGTGAACCTACCAGAGGAGGTGCCTCCCTCAACCTGCTGTTTAACAACAGAGAAGGACTGGTGGGAGATGTGGTGGTTGGAGGCCGTCTGGGGCTCAGTGGCCATGACATGATAGAGTTCTCAATTCCTGGTGAAGTAAGGAGAGGGGTCAGCAAGACCGCTATCATAGAATTCCGGAGGGCGGACTTTGGCCTGTTCAGGACGCTGGTTGAGAGAGTCCCTTGGGAGACAGTCCTGAAAGGCAGAGGGGCCCAGGAAGGCTGGATGTTCTTCAAGGAAGAAGTCTTAAAGGCGCAGGAGTGGGCTGTCCCCATGTGCCGTAAGAGGAGCTGGCGGGGAAGACGAACGGCCTGGCTCAACAAGCTTTGGCTGGGACTCAGGGAAAAAAGGAGAGTCCATTGCTGTTGGAAGGAAGGGCGGGCGACTCAGGAAGAGTACAGGGATCTCGTTAGGTCGTGCAGAGAGAAAATTAGAAAGGCAAAAGCCCAGCTGGAACTCAATCTGGCCACTGTCGTCAGGGACAACAAAAAATGTTTTTACAAATATGTTAACGACAAAAAGCGAGCCAAGGAGAATCTCCCTCCCTTATTGGATGTGGGGGGGAACATTGCCACTGAGGATGAGGAAAAGGCAGAGGTACTTAATGCCTTCTTTGCCTCAGTCTTTAATAGTCAGACTGGTTATCCTCTGGGTATTCACACCCCTGAGCTGGAAGATGGGGATGGGGAGCAGAATAAAGCCCCCATAATCCGAGAGGAAGCTGTTAACGACCTGCTACGCCAGCTGGACACTCACAAGTCTATGGGGCCGGATGGGATGCATCCGAGAGTACTGAGGGAGCTGGCAGAGGAGCTTCCCACGCCACTCACCATCATTTATCAACGGTCCTGGTCAACGGGGGAGGTCCCGGATGACTGGAGGCTTGCCAATGTGATGCCCATCTACAAGAAGGGCCGGAAGGAGGATCTGGGGAACTACAGGCCTGTCAGCCTGACCTCRGTRCCGGGKAAGATYATGGAGYGGTTCATCTTGARGGYGCTCACRAGGCAGKTGCGGGACAACCRGGGGATCGGGCCCAGCCAGCATGGGTTCATGAAGGACAGRTYCTGCTKGACCRACCTGATCTCCTTCTATGACCAGGTGACCWGCCTAGTGGACGAGGGAAAGGCTATGGGTGTGGTCTACCTGGAATTTAGCAAAGCCTTTGACACTGTCTCCCACAGCATTCTCCTGGAGAAGCTGGCGGCTCATGGCTTGGACRGGBRTACTYTTHGCTGGGTAAAAAACTGGCTGGACGGCCGAGCCCAGAGAGTTGTGGTGAATGGAGTCAAATCCGGTTGGCGGCCGGTCACGAGCGGTGTTCCCCAGGGCTCAGTTTTGGGGCCDGWCTTGTTTAACRTYTTTATCAATGATCTGGATGAGGAGATCGAGTGCACCCTCAGTAAGTTCGCGGATGACACCAAGTTGGGTGGGAGTGTTGATCTGCCTGAGGGTAGGAAGGCTCTGCAGAGGGATCTGGACAGGCTGGATAGATGGGCTGAGGCCAACTGTATGAGGTTCAACAAAGCCAAGTGCCAGGTCCTGCACTTGGGTCACAAGAACACCAGGGAACGCTACAGGCTTGGGGAAGAGTGGCTGGAAAGCTGCCCGGCAGAAGAGGACCTGGGGGTGGTGGTTGACAGCCGGCTGAACATGAGCCAGCAGTGTGCCCAGGTGGCCAAGAAGGCCAACAGCATCCTGGCCTGTGTCAGRAAYAGTGTGGCCAGCAGGASKAGGGAGGTGATYRTGCCCCTGTACTCGGCACTGGTGAGGCCGCACCTCGAATACTGTGTTCAGTTTTGGGCCCCTCACTACAAGAAGGACATTGAGGTGCTGGAGCATGTCCAGAGAAGGGCGATGAGGCTGGTGAAGGGTCTGGAGAACAGGTCCTATAAGAAGCGGCTGAGGGAGCTGGGGTTGTTTAGTCTGGAGAAAAGGAGGCTGAGGGGAGACCTTATCGCTCTCTACAACTACCTGAGAGGAGGCTGTAGAGAGGTGGGTGTCGGTCTCTTCTGCCAAGTAACAAGTGATAGGACGAGAGGAAATGGCCTCAAGTTGTGCCAGGGGAGGTTTAGATTGGATATTAGGAAAAATTTCTTCACTGAAAGGGTAGTCAGGCATTGGAACAGGCTGCCCAGGGAAGTGGTTGAGTCACCATCCCTGGAGGTATTTAAAAGACGTGTAGATGTGGCGCTTCAGGACATGGTTTAGTGGGCATGGGTGCTGGGTTGATGGTTGGACTCGATGATCTTAAAGGTCTTTTCCAACCTTAATGATTCTATGATTCTATGATTCTGTGATTCTAAAATTATACCTGCTGTCACATCTCCTTGAGTTACGATCTATCATGATTTACCTTGTTAGTAGCTTGATAGGAGAGCTGATAAGAGAAACCCAACACATTTGTAGGAAGTGGTATTTATGGATGAGTAATCAGTGCTGCCATCCCCTCCCCCTCCACAGCCCAAATCAGTGCTGCGCCTTACCCCTACTCTTCGGCTTGAGTGTTTTGGGCTGCCAGAGGGTGACACAGCAACCAGATCCTGGCCCCTAACACTGATTAACTTTCTCAAGCAGGTTTCCACAAAGACGCCTATTAACTAGAGATGCCCTGCTCAGGTTCTAAAATGGATAATTAAATTTCCCCTGCCTACATTACCTTTGGAGTTTCAATTACTTTACAGCTTTTTTTCCTTTTTTTTCTGTTAATACACATGATTTCCTGAAATGGTATGCATTATTTCTTTGCTCTCATACATGTGTCCACTCCAGATACATCTGTATTTGAATGACAGTAATTCTGCCCCACATGGCATTTTATAGCCCTTGCAGACACTCTAGGAACCGATGAATATATCTGTTTCCTTGGTGATATAACAGTGATTCATGATACATCATCCTTTACCATACTTTAAAATAAATATGCCTGCATTTTTTATGCACTTGGAAATATGTAAGAGCTGCATCATTTATGGGGGCATTGCCCTCAGCATAGAAGACCCAGAGACCTCGAGAACATCCTTCAGTTCAGAGCTTTTCCATGCCACCACCTAATCAGTACATGGAGGGCAGGAAACTGCCTCTCTCATAAGGGAGTGTGCAGGCCCTGAATATTTTGTTTGTTCTGGGACACAACACATCTTTTAGCTGCCACAGCTCTTAGCTAGTTCTTCGCTATTACTCCAAAAATAAGTTGAACCTGTAGCTTAGGTTACCAAAGCTATCCAGAAACAGGGACATAAATTCCAAACAGTCAAATAAAACTTCACACATCAAATGAGAATACAGAGCAGAAAGATTCAATTCAAGGCATACTGATCCAGGTTGTTGCACTGATGTAATTTCTATCCCTCAGAAATGATAAAAGGAAGAAATAATAAAAAATGTTGTAACTAAGCCTATCGCTGAGATCTGTACCTGGGGAATATTGATTTGGCACTACTTACCTAGAGGAAAGGCAGGGGTTCTTGCATTTACTGTAGCAGTAATAAGGTGAAGTTGTGCTTCACATTGATGTTCCACTCCAAACACAAACACTGAATCAATATTCAAAGCTGCTGTTTCCTACTGGAAAAGTCCACAGCAGGAGACGATGAGGAATGAATTGCTCTGCCCACATAGATTTTAACACTTACGCTATGGGAATATGTTAGTTCTGTGCTTTTGGACTTTGATGTGTTCAGGTTTTGCTTGTAAGGATAGTTCAGACGCTGCTATGAGATTACCACCGCTGGGAACTTAAAGGGAATCTGGATACTGAATTTTAATGTAGCATTACAGCGAGACCTTTTAGGCGCAAACACCTCCCCTCGCAAAGCACCGGATCTGCCAGCGCCGGGGGGGGCACCTGGGGCAGGTCTGCAGCAGCCTAACAACAGTAAGGGGGCCGGAGACCTTCCCTTATCTTGTTGACTTCCATCACTTGGTAAGTGTAAGGAGGAGGGAGGCCAGAGAAAGGCCTGAAAGAGATGACATATGGGGGGGAGGGAAAGAGAACAGACATCAGAATAGGAGCAAATATTGTGTTTACCTTGGGACCTGAAACGGTTTTTGCTGCCTTGTAGAGCAATATATAAAATTATAAAATATTTTAATAATTAAAATAATAAGATATTACAGCTTTTCCAATAAAATGAATTTTCATATCTGGAATAACATTCAAATCCAAACTAGTTTTCAGTAGAGATGCAGCACAAAATTTGGGTTCAATGTGAGTCTTTCTGTATCTACATATTTAGGTCAGATGAAGTGATTCAAGTATAATGTTGTTTGGTGTATGTAATGCTGATTTTTTTTTCTGCCCCATCCTCCCCTCTCCTGGCAGACTTAAACAGGAGAATAGGAGTGAATGTCTGAATAGGAGTGTCAATATCCTCTTAACATCACCATTTACCTAGCCCTGCTTGTGACAATAGCTGGCTGTTGTCATAGTGTTTATAGAAACGATGAGATGGGCTAGAAAGCAGGACAATACCATTGGCCTTGCCGCTGTTCATAGTCGAATAAAGCTCTAGCCTTGAGCGGGGGAACAATTCAGAAATAGAAGTGAGTCTGAGTTTCCTGATGCCTTGCAGTTACTTACTGTTAGCAGTCACTTACCCTTGGGGATGTTATATGCAAAGCACCAATTTCCTTAACGCGCTTTATATCCACGGTGGTGCTGTTAATGAGAGCTGATAGTGACTGACTGCRGGACTGCGGTCATACTCTCTCTCTTGCTGCCTCCCACATTTCTCAGTGTCGTCTCGCCATAGCCAACATGCTCGTATTGAGGACAGTTCTTCCAGGCATTCTGAAGGCTTGGCAGTGCAAGTGTTAGTACACGGCAACTTCAGGATTTATGGTTTAGGGCATAAATGCCCACTGTACAAGCCATTCCATGATCCTCATTCATGCAGATGCTAGTGATGAGGTGTGGACACAGAAACGCTGAATGTTTCTGTGCATGGGGTTTTGTTCCACTCTGAAAGAGAATGCTGCAGATATCACCCCAGCCAGGAGTGCAAAATGGCTGGTCACTACAAGTGCTCCCATAGCCACTTTTCATACTTGCTTTTCCCGCTATGCAAAATCTAATTTTCCTTAACGACACTCTGCTAATACATTATCATCCACTTCTATGCCCTTTTGTGTTGCTGAAATGGTGAGAAAAATGTACAGGAGCAGGGAATTAAGTATCTCAGTGTTTTGTGAGTTGAGGGCTAGTGTCTTAATCATTACGATAGTCTACTTTTCTGCTTTCCAGCCAAAATGAAGTCCAAGTAAGTATAAAGGGATATTGTTGCTTTTTCCTTGATTCTGGAACATTTTCTACTCTTTTTAACACTGTAGGCTTTATTCTAGACATTTATTGACGYCACTGCTACAGAGAGGCTCCACTGAATCCTGGTTCCTCTTTCTTTTTATTGCAGATTAAACATCACAGAAAGCTACAGAAACTGCACCCAGGACTTTTCAAAGTGGTGTGCCCACAGTTGTGAGGCTGGCAATGCTTCACCTGCTGAAATGTTTTTTGTGGCTCAGCAGCCCCAGGCACCTCATAGTTTAGCTGCATTTCTCGCACTCTTACTACAGTCCGACCCGCAGGGATCAGCAGAGCACCTGAGGGTCTGTGTCCTCGGGGTAGCACAAATCTTGTCATCCCTTTGCCAGTGTACACAGCATCCCCTGGCATTTCATGACTCAGTGCTCTGGTACTGCCATTATAACTGCACTTTAATGTTTGGATGGGTGCAGGCATCTTACAAGTTTTTAAAAGCATTTTAAAGATCTGGACTAGTAAGTAACACTTACTATATGCACAAGCCTTTACTTTTTTCTTTTTTCCTGTAAGGGACCTCACAGACCTCAGAATAGGTTTTATGCAAAAGTCTAAACAGAGCAAACAGGGCAGAAGATATTTCCTCTAATTCTTGCTGGAAACGGATATTAGGGGAGGTATGGCATGGGAGAGGAAAAAAAATTTCTTGATACATTGCTTCCTATGGCTTTTCCTTTCAGGTCACATCATTGTATTGAAAGGCAACATACACTAATTCCTGACTGTGATGTACAGTTATTCTGGATATTTTCATTGGCTGCAGTACAGTTTCTCATGTATGTCAGCTGATCATCCTATGCCATCAGCAATAAAAAAAAAAAAAAAAAAGGCTTTAAGTTTTCATGTGTTTACTCACAAATGACAAAATTTTAATACAGAAGAAAGCATTAAAGCATTTGTCTTAATCCTCGTCTATCATGAGCTGTAACATTTCAGTCTTCTATAGGACAAAAATACTCGGTTTGGTGAAAAACTCTTTGGCAAAGGTATATCTTCTACAGAAGTGTTCAGTCTTGACATGATGGAGTAAAACTAGACTCTTGGTAGACTGTCCAAGCAGTCTCACCATGTGCGTATTATTATTAGTGTACAATCTGTTTGTCTTCACTTCAAGCCATTGGTTATTTTTTGACAGTTCTCAGTTACAGAACTCTTAATGATCAGTATTTTCTTTCATACATACATCAGTGAAATTACATCTTAAGATCCACCCCCTCACACACACACACACACACAAAAAAAAAGCCCACCACATACCTTGGTAAGCTAAATAGGCCAAACTCTTTCAGTTCTTCTTCTTCAGTCTGGAATTTTCCAAAACTGCAAGTCGCACCTGCTATAATGCTCCTCATTCAGCCTCCCCCACTGCTCCCCTSAAAGGCGTCATTCTACAAACACTGACAGCGGAGCTGGAGCTGCACTCCCACTTTGTTTTGTCAAAGGCATCGTACACAACTGACAAGGCTTTCAAAAGTCACTTGCACGCATTTAAAATAAGGACAGAAACTCATCTCCTTGATTTTACTGTGGGTTGCAAAATTCACGTACGCTTTTTACTAGATACCGGGCAGTGGGAAACCTGGCTTAAATAATAGTGCAGGAGGTTTCTGCAACTCCAGTAGGGAGAAGGGTAAGATGCTTATGCCTATAGGCTTGCCACAGTTTTAAAGAAAACCCTTCAGTGCCAGTTAAAGGTGGCTCTCAAAACATTCATAACAAAGGCAGTCTTAGGCTGCAAAAATTCAAATCAAGCTCTGTAATGACCTAAGGAGAGTTTAGGATGGTTTATGTAGGAATTTGTAGCTATTCTTCAAAGCTCTGGAATTTAAGAGCTCCTAAAATTAAAATCTAGGCTTTTGGCTTAGTTTTTACTCTAATTTGCATAGAACTGTGAATGTAATGTCTTGTCCCAGGCTCCTCCCAACCTTCTCCATATTTTCCTTTCCCTAGACCAGCCACACTAAATTGCTTCCATGGACATAAACAGTTCACTAAAAAATACCAACTGTGGAAACAGGACACCCTTTTATTGCTGTAATATGACATTCCAGTACAGATATGAAATTAATTTTGTTAATGATATTAAAGCAAACAACAAGAAAAAAATGGGCTCTGATTTTGTCTCTTGCTCACACTAGATCCAAACACCAGCTAGTTTCACATGAAGAACATGATGTTAGGTTAACCAAGCCTATTAAAGGCAAAAATCAGTACCAAACAATCCTCTGGTAGACCTATTTATACCAAATTTTGTTTATCTTACCTTACGTATTTTCAGTTTCCAAGCACTTCCTAAATAATTTTGGTTTTATTCCTCACTCTGCATTGCACTCGCTTAATTTTGTAAGTTAATCTTGTTTAAACCTGTGTCAGTTCAATTTTGGGAGGAGACCCTCCTAATACTATTGTGGCTACATAGTTTACTACAACTAACTTTACATGAAGTCCCAGAAAATTGTGGGAGACAACCCAGACAGTTCTTGGAAAACAATATCTAACCTACTTGTTTTTTTGAAGTTACCTGAAGACCCAGACACTGGAGTAGATGTAACATGGGGAGGATCCAATATGGCAACTGCCCCATTCCTCTGGAAATAACACTAGGTAATTCCCTCTCTCTGGTTGGGGGATATTTGAGATGGAAATCACTATAAATATAAAACAAACCTTACAACTCTGTAAATGAGGTTGTCTCCAGAACAGTTTATAATATACTATAATAATATCCGGCCAAATGCCTACCTGTCAGCAAAATAAACACCCTTTGAAATAGCATAGGTAACTTATAAGAAAATTATTAAAATCTTAAGAGAAAAGAAAATTGATGCTGTGGAAAACAATAGGTAGGGTCAAACCCTAAAAAATGCTGACCACCTAAAAGAAACACTGCAGAGAAATGCTGATTTTGATTTTAGGAAGCGCTCCATGTATTTTTGGCATGCTGCCTACCGGCTCTCTGTCGCTCTCCTCCCCGGGCTGTTGACACAGTGGTAGCAGCCAGCAGAAGGGAAGGTTTGGTAGTTGAACACATGAGCCTCAGCCACCCATAATGGTTGGCCTGTAGTGACACGCTGGGCAGTAATGAGCTGGGGTGGGTGGTGTGTGGGAACACATTCTTGTTGTCCAACTGCTACCTCTAGCAGGGAGCTAGGCTTGGTTGGGGGATGCTTTTTGCTCCGTAAAAATGAGCAACTAAATTCTCTTTTAGTTAGTCTGACAGTAAATTAACCACAAATATTTTTAAATGTGGAAATGAAATAAAGAAATTTACCTTGKTTTTTTGGGTATTTTTCTTTAGGACTATGTTGCCACAGACTTTGCTAAAAAGAATATTCCACATATTCTTTCCTTAATAATTCTCCTTCTAACTTCTAATTAATTTTGCACATTCTCTGAGATGTAGTTTCACCTTCCAGAAAAGCCATTTCCTCTAATTTGTATCAATTGCTCATTTGCTGTTTCTTCTTGAGATTTCTCACTCCTGATTCATGAATCCATTAAAAGGCTTTCCTTTGAAAAGTTGCCTCCACCACTGTGTCAATTATTTTCCAGTGTTGGTGCTGGCAAGTAGAACTTGTGACTCTCCTGAGCAATTAACCTGGCAGTTATCAATAGCAAACACCAAGCATTGTAACAAAACGGCACCGAGTTAGGAGCCATAAGGCAATGGATTGTACAATACAGCTAATGGAAAATGTAATTGTAAAATGGTTAGCCCATCTGACTTCTCTGAACCCTTGGCAGATGCCATGCTTAAGTAATGGGTTTAGAAAGCTCAATCCCCAGCCTTCCTGTGTTCTGGGCACTGTGGAGAAGCAGTAATGCCTATATATGTGTAGGTGTGCGTGTATATTTAAACAGGGAATGGCAAGCAGGCTGTAACACCATTCTGTATGACTGGGTTTCTTTAAAATGTGTGGATCAGTGGGTGGAAATAGGGTTCTTTTAGATCAAAATCAAACTCAGACAATAAATAGATCAGTTATTTTACAAAAATCCTTACACGGATAGAGGGACATTTGTGCTCAAACCCGCTCTGCTTGGAGCCCAGTGCTCCATTTCACGTAAGCAGGCTCACTGGTTTTATAGAGAGTCCTCACCCTGTGCCCAGCCTGCGCTTTTTTCTGTGAGCTTGCCTGTAACATGATGTGCCTGAGGTCCTCCAGACACGAGGCAGGGAACGGTGACACGCCGCTTTATGTCCTCACCACGCAGGAGCTGGTCCTACCAGGGCCCAACGCTGCAAGGCAGCATCCTCCTGCATAGCGCGACTGTGCAGGTACAGCCATCTCTGGCTGCATTTTTTGAAACAATTGTCTCTTGCTTCCCCCTTCCTCCCACCCCAATGTGACTTCTCCGAAATCAGCCGGTTTAGTGTGGCTCACCAAACTCTGTGCCTGGGCCTGGCAGGGTATGTGCTGCACTGAAGAAGGGAACCAGACCATAAACCAGTGCACTCAGCAATAAAGCATACTGAGAATTTACATCTGAACTGCTGTTTGTGTGTGTCACATGGCTCTCTACAGTAGATCACATTTTTTTGTATCTTTTAATTGCTAGGAAACTCTTTTGGTGTGTAATAAAAAGTTGCTTTGTAACCGAACGCAAATACTCGGTACCCTTGGCAATTGATTTTTACTATATCTATCCCATTGAAGGGTGGTTAATTATCCGATTCAGCACCAATTCCTTATGATGGCAGTTGACAGAGACAGGCAATGGACATCTGAGACTGGTCCAGGATTCTGAAATTGTCCATCATCTCAAAACATGATCTGACTTGGTTGGTGCTAAAGAACATCTGAAGTTTATTATAACTTGTATAAGGTACAGACAAGCCTGCATTTAGTACTGTGCTATTTACTTTGTGAAGTGTAACAGCACTAAGGTTATACATTAGCTCTATGAAATTGAAGTGTTCTTGCATATTACATTAATACCAGTTAATAGGGAATTAGTGCCACCTAATGTAAAAATGTAACCCAAGTGTCTCTGATAGTATAAGGGAAGACTTTCTCATTCTGTCTCTTCAATTTGCAATAAACATTAGTGAAATAAAAATAACCATGGATTATGGAGCTGTTAAATATTATATATTCCTATGCTATTAAATATCATCTATTCCTATTACATAAACTTCACCTTTGATTAGCAACAAATATTCTGTTTTATTCTGAGAAATTGGCCATTTCATAATGCTCTAAAGGATTAATTGCGGTAATGAAATACTTCCCTGTCACAGCCTTCTGTAAACTATAATTATTTTGGCCCCAGTTCTGCAAACACGTACGCAAGTTCTTAAGTGCACTCAGGTGAGGAGAATTAAGTGCATGTATAAATGTTAATGTGAGCAGAAGCAAGGTCCTATGTGTAGCCCTTTTTCCTTTTACTAAAGGTACAAGTCTGAATTGCAAAGATGACTCAGTCTCTCTGGCTATTTTATAGAAGAAAAATAATACTTTAATAAAGATCAGTGCAAAGATGAATATAGTGAAGGAGTGCTCTGCTTCCCCAATAATTACCTATCTGATATCTTCTATCTGAATCAAATTTGCCAAAAGAAAGGACAAAGAGACCAGAACCCTTTTCCCTTTCTCACACGCCAGCCTCCTTGTGTGTTGGCTGCAAGCATCCTCCACCTTTCAGTCACTCACGGGGACTACGGTGTACGGCAATACCTGAATGTTGAACACAATCCAGCCTGTGGTTTGCTCCTGCCAGTCCCACTCAGGACAATGCTCCAAGTGACTGTGGAGAAGGCAAAACTGTTCAGCATCTGGGCTAAAATGTCTATACTAGGAAGATACAATACGTAGAGACCTATAGCTTCCATGTATAACAAAAATATTGGCATGGGGGTGAGTTTGCCTGCTGAGCTGTAGTCACATGAGTCACCCCTGCCCAAAGATGATTTGACATTAATGCAGTGACTTTTATAAAGATACGGATACGTATTACAGTATCTAGAGTGATCTAAGCAAGAAAGAGAGGTGAGCAGTCTAGGGCCCAAGTCATGAAGCTCCTGTTATAGGCCTAGTTAAAGGTTTTGCTGAGAAAGCTTTGGTTTATCTATCTTTTCAACTAATTTTAATGCCAACCTATGCTGAAGCGCTATTATTACATTTGATATTTTAGAAACAATGGATTTGAGCAAAGGTTGCTTTAGACATTGCCACTGTTAATCATAATAGGCCTTCAAATGTTTGAACTGGGATGCACCTGGGTACTGATGAAGCAGAAGTGGCTATTGGCAAATACTGCATTTTGTTAGTTTAAAAAAAAAAATGTATATCAGTGCATGACACCGTGAAAAGAGTCAGAACAAAGTATAAGTAAGTGATATTACCAGAGCTTTTGAAAATATTTAGCTCATAATGCTATAAACACTTCCAGGTAGGCAGAAAAGCAACTACGTTGGTTTTGTTGCATCATCTTTAGCGTGTCATAAACAAAGTAAGGAAAAAGTGCCCAATCTCAGGTTGTCTGCTTTATTCAGTAATTATGGTGAATGTCTGATTAAAATTGACCATGAAACTTTAACAGAATTAGGGCCAAAAAAAATACATGTCTATTTATAATATGAATTTTGGAGAACCGCCATTTGGTTACACTAACATTTACAGTAAGACACTTCATTTTTTTAAAAATGAAACCTGAAATTTATAAAAACTATAAAATCAGCTAAATTTAAAAAAAAGCCCATCCTACAACTTGGGTCAACGAACTTGACTTTATGAAGCATTAGAAAGACAACTGCTATTATGAGACATAAACAATTAATATTGTTTTTACAATAAGTAAACATATTGTTTAATAATGTTTTTACAAGTTTTAACCAAAATACAGTATTAGGGAGAAAAGCAGCTAGATGAGATGTTTCAACTTTCACAATATGGAATGGCTAGTGTTTAAAAAAAAAAAAAAAAACACTGCATACATTTTCTTCTCCACCAAAGTAATTTTAAAAATGYACTATCTTTAAGTGATAGCGCATAATAGAAAATTCAAAATCGAATTGTAACAGTAATTATTTTTGTCATGCACACATTTATTTTTATTACAGCTCCAATTTAGCTCATATTTTTGTTACCACAATGCAAATGATAAACATGTTTGTAGCTACCGTTATACCAGGTTAAAGCATAAATTGTCACTATCAGGATTACTACTAATTCTGATGCACAGAAAATGCATTCTGGAACAAATTACACGAAGTTGCACACTCTGGCTTTTGACATAGTTGCATGAGTCTAATTGTAAAAGGTTTCCTATTTCGGAGAGCCTTTGATAGACACAAATGGAAAGCTGAGGTGCTTCTGCTGAGCTAAGCTAGACTGTAATGTTGAAACTAGCTTCCAGGTGCTAAATGGTGGCAGGCTTCTCCCTAAAATTTGTCATTTCCTCTTTCTGAAACACACAATCTTGTGCAGGTGCAGGGAGAGCTGCAGTGCCCACCCTGCAGCCGCRTGGGAAGTCCCCGGGTCCAGCGTGGCCTCCCCAAGCAGTCTGGCTCCCTGCTTTTATTTCTCTAGCTCATCTAGCTTTAMTTACAGATGACGCTATTTCTCCCCCACAGCATGCAAAGACAAAACCATCCTGCTGGGCTGAGGAAAGGAGAGGGCAACTCTCATTAGGCTTAATTCAAAGCGTTGACGTGGTGCCTCCACATAAGAGGCCCTTGATATGCAACCCCTTCCTACRGGTTCTGTGCAAACTATTTGCAGATATAGGCACCCCATTCTTGAAACCAGCTGAGTGGTATCAAGGAGTCCCCACGGGCACTACAAGAGCAGCCTGACATCAGACACTACACCAAGTAAATGGATGCTGTGGATCTTACTTTTACATGTGCAGAGGGTTGAATATCTCATGTATATGAGTCAGACTAGTATTGAACTCTTTTTAAAGTCCACCTCATTGTGACTGTAACCTCCCCCTTTCCTAATCCCATGCACAAACTACACTCCTTTCAATGTTCTCTTCAACTGTGCCAAAGTTTCACGGGTATTTGAAAGTATTTCATGTGAAAGCAGTTGGCTTTCCAAAAATGTAACCTGTTTCAAGGCAAAAMCCCATCATATCATAATTTAGCAAATCAAACCGTTTATATAGGGGTGCCTACACAGTCCCTCCTCTTGGTCAGATGTCCTGGGTAGCAGCAGCTGGTAGGATGCTCAATAGTACAGAGAGTTCTTTGGAAAAAATAAGAGCCAGCTTGAAAAGGAGGGATAAAGCAACATGAAGCGTGTTTGGGGCCAAGCACCTGGAGAGGGCAGGGGCTGCCGCAGCCCTTGCAGCCGGGGTGCTGTGCGCCCACGGGTGCTGTGTCTTGGGGGTGGCACCAGAAAGTGTGAGGCATCTGCAAGTGCATATTAACATTTTGCAAGTGTCTAGTGTTGTGATGAATCTCTACTGCTGGTATTGATCCTGAATGTATAGGTCACAGATTGCCAGTTATTTATGTGCTGTTAATAAATCAATAAACAGTTTGATTTTGATTTGATTTAAACCACCTGAACTGAGGAGATTTTCCCTGAACAATCATATATTTCAGTAGGATGTTCTAGGCTTTGGTAACTTCTGCTCCCATGTACAAGAGATTTCTTTTTCTTTCCCTGCCCTTCCCCTGCCCCAAATTTCTCTATATTTGTTAAAGATGCCAGAAAATTAGCTTCTAGATTCTAGCGGAGTCAGGAAGGGGTTTCTTCCATTTTCCCCATACCATCATTTTGTGAGTGAATTAAATGCAGACAGAAGGAATGGCCACATAACCTTCTTACTAAGATCATTTATATGATTATATATATAATTTATATTCACCAGATCCTATAAAAAGGGAGGAAGACTTGACAACATGCTGAGTACCGGAATGTGGAAAATAAACAAACAGAGAAATCCACCGATAAAAGCCCAGGAATGAAGATTTCTACATGATCCTGTACCCTCCTCTGAGTACATTTAAATTCAATTAGCACATATTCCAGAGSCTTTAGTTCAGCTGTGACTTCTAAGGTGAAAAAACAGAGAAAAACCCCTTTCTAGGGGAATTTATTTTTAAGTGTCAGGGTCTCTACTGCGTTCTAGAGATCAGTGAGAGGGTGCAGAAAGTCACTGCAGGTTTGCTTGCTTGTGATCTCTCTCTGCAGCRAGGGCAACGAATGCCTCTTCCGAGCAGGCTGGTTTGTCTGTTTTCTAAGTCATTTTTTGAACTGCCTTCCATTAAAAAGAAAACAGCATTTTGCTGTATCAGATTTAATGGAAGATTCATATTAGGCCACAAAATAGTTCTTCTCCACGCTCCTGTGATCAAACTGTGTACAATAAGTGAAACTGGTCCCTGCATACAGCAGCAGTGCAAGGCTTATTGCATGTCTCGAGTCCCAATTATGCTTTCAGAAGAGTGCATTGGCTTTATGAAGGCAAATTTGCCCACAGATGCATTGCACTCAGTGTGATCCACTTGTCCTACATGGTGAGCGTTATCTAAAGTTTCTAAGCTTGCTTTTTCCTGCCAGCCAAAAGCTTCACAAACAAAGTTCTTCTTGAGATTTTTCTGGGATTTTATGTTTCTGAAGAAATACCTGTGTAATGTGCTACAGGATGCTGAATAATCCACATTATTCCTGTTTTGTAATCAAATTTCTGCATGTCTGGCACTTTAAAAATCTGTATTTCTGGACAAACACAAGCGTCATATGTTCAAGGGAGGGAGGATTTTCATGCTGTTTATGCAGGCTCTGATATTATATTGATGTTGCTTTTGCAGGAAAAAAAACCCTCTTCCTCTATACTAAGCAGTGATAAAGTAGCTGGTGTCTTTAGAGGCGACAGATGCCAATTCTTCGAAGCTCAAGAAAAAAATAATTTTGAATTGTCTACCATGTTTAGAGCATTGTGCAAGTCATTYCACTTTGCAGCACTGTGACTGGGAGATGCTGATCCATCCTATCTACTCCTGGTTGATGGGTACTGGTGAAAATTGAGCAGTCTTCAAGAGGTATAGCGGGAAATGTATTTGTGCTCCTTTGAGTTGCTAAAGACAAGGTTGTAGTGATAAAGGGAAAACAATGAAAGCAAACTAAAAGGTAAGAAGAGCTGATTCTACTCCTTTTTCTGACCTTTCTGCATGGCTAGATACGGTGAGATAAATCAGTGGCAGTGAATGACCAACCTCCTGCGACCGCAGCCTCAGGTTACGGAGCGCTTGGTGCCAGAGAAGTCTGAGGCACTCCTGCCCAAACCACCCTACTTTTGGTCTCCAAACACAGCGTGTGATGCTCTCAGCTGGGCCAGCACAGTACCTCTGGGGACCGCTTTGTGAACCAGAATCGGAGGGCTTATCTTTCTTAAGAAAAATGTGGTTTTGTGAATTTGGGTCTTTATCTGCAYACACCTAGTCAAGGTGTACCATCTAACTGAAAGGATCCCACTTATTTTGGAAGTGTTATAGTAATACATATACTCCTTCTTAAATGTCCTCTTGTATTAATCCTGAGGCAGCATCCTGTATCTCCAATCCTGAACAACATTTTTGTATGTATTTCATTGTTGGATTTATACAGTTGCATAACACAGCAAGAGCTGATAGGTTCTGCATTTTCAATTGATTTTTCTAATGTAAAAATCATGTTTGTCTATTCTTAAATGCATAGACCAAACCAATGGAAAGAAACACAAAATTTTATCTGAGTCAGAATTGTCATTGGTTTGGACTTCCTCTCCTCTAAAACAGGGCCCCAGCTTTTTTTGCATGTACCTTTATATGTGATTTAGTAAAAAGCAGGCATATAGGACATGAGCTGCCAGTACAAGCAATTGCACATGTGTTTACATACCATGCTTCCCATGATGAAACACGTGCCATTTCCTCATTTTGTTGCAAAACACGGTGAATTTTCTTTTCTTCTACTGTTGATTTTTATTTCAGAAGAGTCTAGGAAAGGTATATTATGTATTTTCTGACAGCAGTAAAATTGAGTCAAATACTTGATTCCAATATGGATTTCCTACTGAATATTAGGAATTAAGTAGAGAGCTGATTGTAGCAGGTTTATTTGTCAGAGCAAGATCTTTAAAGACATACCTCACAGTGTGATTCATTTCTATTAAATTAGTTATTTGTCCTCCTTGGTGTAATCTTTTCAGGGAGATATCTAACATAGTTTGAATGCAAATTCAACCCTAGGGAAATAAAACACATAGGAGAACCAATGTAGTCAYATTCCATTTCCATTAGCTCTTTCATCTGTTAACCTCAAATTTGTTTCAGTCCATATCAGATACAAATGCTGTCATTCTTACACTTTATTATGTCGTTCAGTATGTTTCTTTCCTGGAACTGAATTATGTTTGGTGCTGGAAAACAGCATAAATTCAGAGCRGGTCTGGAAAACATCTTTTGTAGTAACTACCTGTATTTATATTTTGTGACCACGGCACRCCAGAGCCAGCTCATGTTCATGTATCCTTGAGCAGAAAACAGGTATTGAGAACATCATCACGGATTTATAGGTTAAGATTAAATGGTTTCCAGGTAATTCGCCATTTCGGCGAAGCCACCGAGGCGAAGGGCTCCGGAGCGGAGACTGCGCCGGGGGACCCTTCGTAAAGGGGCAGCAGCGCGAAGGGAGCGAGAGGGAGCCCCAGCCCCCCCCCCGCCCTCAGAGCCCGAGGAGCGAGCTGCTGACGAGCGGGCAGCTCTGACTCACGTGGGCGGGGCCGAGGGTGACGGCGGCAGTTTAAAAGGCAGTGTGCCGCCATTTCAAACGCCATTTCGGCGAAGCCACCGAGGCGAAGGGCTCCGGAGCGGAGGACTGCGCCGGGGGACCCTTCGTAAAGGGGCAGCAGCGCGAAGGGAGCGAGAGGGAGCCCCAGCCCCCTCCCCCTCCCCCTCCCCTCCTCCTCAGAGCCCGAGGAGCGAGCTGCTGCCGAGCGGGCAGCTCTGACTCAGCGTGGGCGGGGCCGAGGGTGACGGCGGCCAACCCCCTCGCGTACAAGAGCAGCCCCCAGGGAGCGCGAGCGACCAGGGCGTGGCGCGGCAGTTTCTGCAGGCAGTTGGTGCTGGGCCGGCGTGCGGGCAGGGCGTCGTCCGGCTCTAGAGACTAACTTAACTAGCGGTCATTGCCTCCCCAGAAAGGGACCTAGCCATGGTTTCCACACGGCCGAAAGCCACCGCCAGGAGGAGTGTGAGGACCCGGACGGAGCTGCCACAARAGCATGCAGCTGTCCAGACCTCCAGCTGCAGGGAATGCTTGGGCCTGTCACTGGTACCGGAGGGCAGCGGAYGTAACTCCTGTGTGCGRTGTGARCAGGTGAATGATCTGCTCAGCCTAGTGGCAGAGCTGAAGGAGGAGGTGGAGAGGTTAAGGAGCATTAGGGAGTGTGAGAGGGAGATAGACTGGTGGAGCCACACGTTGCCATCCCTGAAGCAAAGGCAGCAGGTGGAGGCTCCCCAAGAAGCTGAGGACCCCCTTCCCTCTTGCCACCGKCCAGAAGGAGGGGACCTAAGAGACCTCGGGAAATGGAAATGGGTCCCTGTGCGGCGTGGCAGGCGAATCCCTTCCCGGCCTCCCTCACCTTCCCGGTTGCCCTTACAAAACAGRTACGGGGCTCTGGAGCTTGAGGGCCAGGGAAATGCGGAAGCGGAAGAGGGTCTATCCAGGGGCTTGCCTGGGGTGAGTCAGGAAACCCCACGCATTACGACTGCCACTCGTAAGAAAAAAAGGAGGGTAATCGTCGTGGGTGATTCCCTTCTGAGGGGAACGGAGGGCCCCATCTGCCGACCAGACCCATCCCACAGGGAGGTCTGCCTCCCGGGGGCCCGGGTTAGGGACGTGACCAGGARACTCCYCCATCTGGTACGCCCTTCTGACTACTACCCGCTGTTGGTCATGCAGGTAGGCAGCGACGAAATTGCAGAGAGAAGCCCCAAAGCAATCAAGAGGGACTTCAGGGCACTGGGGAGATCGATTGAGGGATCGGGAGCACAGGTGGTGTTTTCCTCAATCCCCTCAGTGGTTGGGAATAACACTGAAAGGGAAAGGAAAACACAGCTGAYCAACAAGTGGCTCAGAGGCTGGTACCACAGGTCGAACTTTGGCTTTTTTGACCACGGAGAGGTTTACAAGGCACCAGGCCTGTTGGCGACAGATGGAGTACATCTGTCCCAAAGGGGGAAAAGGATTCTCGCCCATGAGTTGGYGGGGCTCATTGAGAGGGCTTTAAACTAGGTACGAAGGGGGAAGGGGATAGAGCCACGCTCGAGAGAGATGAGTCTAGGGGTGGCGTGCCAATCTCGGGGGTGAGGTCGATAGCCCGGCTCAAGTGCATCTACACCAATGCACGCAGCATGGGTGGCAAGCAGAAGGAGCTGGAAGCCATTGTGCAGCAGGACAGCTGTGACTTGGTCACCATCACGGAGACGTGGTGGGACGAGTCTCATGACTGGAGTGCTGCGATGGATGGCTACAAGCTCTTCAGAAGGGACAGGCGAGGAAGGAGAGGCGGTGGTGTGGCTCTGTATGTCAGGGACTGTTTCGACTGTATGGAGCTTGATGTTTGTGATGATCGGGTTGAGTGCTTATGGGTTAGGATGAGGGGGAAGGCCGGCGAGGCGGATATCCTGCTGGGAGTCTGTTATAGACCACCCAACCAGGATGAAGAGGTCGATGAAGCGTTCTACAAGCGGCTGGCAGAAGTCTCGCGATTGCTAGCCCTTGTCCTTGTGGGGGACTTCAACTTGCCTGACATCTGCTGGAAATACAACACGGCAGAGAGGAAACAGTCAAGGAGGTTCCTGGAGTGTGTGGAAGACAACTTCCTGACGCAGCTGGTGAGTGAGCCTACCAGGGGAGGTGCCTCGCTYGACCTGCTGTTGACCAACAGAGAAGGACTGGTGGGAGATGTCGTGGTCGGAGGCCATCTGGGACTCAGCGACCATGACATGATAGAATTTTCGATTCTCGGGGAAGTAAGGAGAGGGGTCAGTAAGACTGCTACCATGGACTTCCGGAGGGCAGACTTTGGCCT
>JASVER010000130.1:387895-407127 GCA_030449065.1 Oceanodroma leucorhoa | reverse complement strand
GAATACTGTGTTCAGTTTTGGGCCCCTCACTACAAGAAGGACATTGAGGTGCTGGAGSGTGTCCAGAGAAGGGCGATGAGGCTGGTGAAGGGTCTGGAGCACAGGTCTTATGAGGAGCAGCTGAGGGARMTGGGGTTGTTTAGYCTGGAGAAGAGGAGGCTGAGGGGAGACCTTACTGCTCTCTACAACTCCCTGAGAGGAGGCTGTAGAGAGGTGGGTGTTGGTCTCTTCTCCCAAGTAACAAGTGATAGGATGATAGGAAATGGCCTCAAGTTGCTCCAGGGGAGGTTTAGATTGGATATTAGGAAAAATTTCTTCACTGAAAGGGTAGTCAAGCATTGGACCAGGCTGCCCAGGGAAGAGGTTGAGTCACCATCCCTGGAGGTGTTCAAAAAACGTGTGGATGAGGTGCTTCAGGACATGGTTTAGTGGGCATGGGTACTGGGTTGATGGTTGGACTCGAGGTCTTTTCCAACCTTAATGATTCTATGATTCTAATGTCCTAAAGTTATGAGAGCTGCTGTTCATGTTACATGACAAAATAAAAGGGGTGTAAGGAAGGAGCCTGAAGAAAGATACTGCTGCTTTAGGCATTRTTGTGGTTGTTTATTTAAGTCCCAAATCAGGAAAACACTGAAGACTMTGCTTTTTATCAATCTCGCCATGTAAGTACAAACCAAAGTGCTCGGGTCAATCCAAGCCACAAAGCTTCCTTCCTGGAGCTCTTCCACTACTCTCATGGATACGMTAGCTCATAGGAGTAAAAGTGACTAGAGCAATGGCACTGCATTGTAAGAAGCACAAYTGATTTAGCCATCCTGGTGCAAAGCTACACTGCCCCAGCCAGACAGATTTGGGTCATGCACATCAGATTCTTCTTCCCCACTGATTTCAGCCTTTTGGCTGGAAAGCTGTACCTTTCTAAAAAGCCATCCTTACACAAATACATACSTATGTATGCATCTTAGGGAAAAGGTACCCTGAGGGGCTAAATTAAAATTTGTGATCTTGGGAACATATAGCACAGGAAGAGGCTTCCCAAAGGAGCTTTGCTCTTTGAGGAAGTTTGTTCTTTTATTGCTATAGGTGTTGCAGACTAGACTATCTGCATTGAACAACAGTAACTGTGCGGAAAAATTACTAGATAGAGAAGAGAATATTATGTTTTCACTTTGTGGARAATCTCGCTTCTAACCTGCGGGATGCAGTGAGGATCTAGGAGTGCAAAATGTTGCAAAAGTGAGTTAAAATCTAATCCTGCTCCTATTACAAGCAAACGGTTTCTACCTCATGACTTAATAGTGATATGGAGAAGACATGTGATTAAAACTTGGAGCCCTCCAGTTCAAATTGACCTTGGCATCTTGATAACTGCAAATCAGATATTCTTTGACCAGCCCCTTCTTTTTTTTTTTTTTTTCTTTTTTGAAAAGAGCTGTACCTTAAGCAACCACAAAATATGTGTATCATTTTCAGAACAGTGTTGGCCTTTGCACAGTTTCCACCCACTTGCTTCAAGAAAAGGTGGAAAATATGTATAAAATGTGGTCTGCCTGTTGGAGTCCCACTTAACAGACCCTCCAGTACCACCTGAAAAATGTGTTCTATGTAACAGAGAAATGAACAACTGAAATGTCAAAAAGCCTTAAGAGATAGCAATTGCATCCTCTTTGCTCTCTTCAAAGCACTTGTAGACACCATACTACAAAAGCAAGAGGGAGCGAAGAAGGGAAACTGGTGTAAAAGAGACTCCCTTTGCAAATTTTGTTCTGGAAAGCACTGAACAACCAGGTGCTATTGTTAGACAACACTGGCCTGTGAAAGAACCATAGCTGAGTACCCATACCACTGTGACCTACAGCCATTAATGCAAGTTATAGCTGGAAGAATTATTCTCATGTTACTAGTAAATTGTTCTCAGATTACTCTACTAGATGCCCAGCTGTGATTTTATAATGTGCAATTATATTGTGTTAAGTGAGGTTATTATTTCCAGGAAATAGTGGCATCGATGGAGAGCCTATACTCTGGGAGCATGAACTTTGGCTGTAAACATGGCAACCCTGGAATCAGACCTCTGACACGAAAATTGCTGGCCTGACAAGGCAGTCGAATGCCAAAAAGCAATGCATTGCAGGTATGATAAGTGGTAATGTCAGGATGCAAAGGACCTGCATATTGCCAGGATGGAGGTATCTGCCTCAGCCTGAACAAGAGATGTGTCCCTGCACCCAGACTCTGGCTCACCCTGGACTTCCAGGAAATGCAACAGCTCCTTCAAAAAAGTCGTTGCCAAGGATGACCCCTACTCTTGATCCTTTCCACCCTCCTGCTTAAACACATGCAATAAGATGAGCTCTGCTGTGGTCTTCAATCCTCAAATGCAGGCATACAAAGTTTAAACCATCCAGTGAAAAAGGGAAGTATTTATTTTTGTTGAATCCAACAAATTGTCTTGGCATGCAGCAGAGGAGCTCTACCGTCATTCTTCGAGGGTTTTTACATTCATTACAGACTTAAGCTTGCACAGTTTGGCCCTATCATCAGAATAGTTTGCAGTGAGCATGTTCCTGGGAACAAGAACTTTTTTTATCAGGTCAGAACTGAGGGCCGGACCAGCTTTTTGGCAGATTTGTCATTTTTTTGGTGATGACCAGTGCTTCCATACAACTTCTGTGCTTCCTGCTACGAATTCATTCTTGGTCTGTTGGAGTAGCCTCCTTGCAGTCTTGTCCTGGGAAGTGATCAAGAGTCTTTCATCCATGTGKGCAAACTTAGCAGGTAAATTGCAGCCCACAAATTAGGAGTTAATTCAGTATTCCTTTATCTCCTTTAAACACGTTAATCTACAATGTGAGAACACAAATAACCATCAGTTCAGCATGACAAACCATTAGAGGCACTAAGCGGATGTATTATTTGACTTGCTCTGCTATTAATTTCACTTTTTATTTTGGTACTTATGCACCTACTAACAAATAATAGCCAATTCTGTTATATTTCATTATATCATCCTATTCTGCATAGTGAAGAACAGGCAGCTGAATGAAACCCTGTCAGTGAAGGCCTGTATTATGCAAACTATTTCCATGTGAAAAGCTTCTTTTCCTTGACCACCCGTTTAATGTTGCACTGTAGTAGCAGTAATAACTACTTGCTGTGACAGTTTTCCATGAATTTATACTAAGTCATTGATGTGAAAATTGAGCAGTATTAATCCCCTTTTATTCCRCATGTAATTGTTGCAGGCAGGCGTCCTTCCCTTCCGTCTTCTAAATTTTAATACGTGTTACACCATGTGTAATTAAATACATGCAGAAGGCAACTCTCTTTGAGACTTTTGAACCTTGTTTACTTAATTTTAAAATATTTTATGGTGAAATAAAAATTTACAATACTCCAGACTACAAAAATGTAATCATCTGTTTTAAAATACCTCTCTAATTGAATTTACAGCTCCCAGTAACTTCCAAGGTATTACATGCCGCTATCAGAATGGCACTGGTGATAATATGCGTCCAGGGTGAATGTGACAGATATATCAACATTTATGCTACTCCTTGTTGTGGCCACTCATCTAATGTATATTTGGGACATGTTTTACTACTGGCATATGCCAACTCAAACATTGTCCTGCTTTCAGGACTATATACAACTGCACCAACCCACTGGGAAGAAGTGCCTCTGCAATGGGCAATGCCAGCTTTACAGAGAAACCACACAATGTCCTTTAACAGAGCAGCAGCAAACTAACCCTTGCTCAGTTGGCCAGCTCTGTAGGGCCMTGCACCACGTCTTCAAAAGCAACTGCAGTCTTCTAATTAGTGTAGCAGCTTAGGTCAGGACCTTCTCACTCCCATCAAAGGCACAGCAGAGCTGGGACTTTGCCTCATCTCGGTCCCTTTTCTACCTCTTTGAGGACTTGAGTGCAGGTTGAGGACTGAGTGAGGACCTGGGGAATCAGAAAGGGCCGCGATACTTACAGTCCTAATTCCAGCCAGCAGATGAAGGCAGGTCTTCATTTTTTCCCTCTGTACTTCAAAGAATTTTAACTAAAAGGATCCACCTTGCCTGGTCTGTTTCAGCAAGGCAAACTATGAAACTTGTTACTGCTATTCCTTCTCAGAAGAAAACCCCTGAAGACGTTCTCAGTGCTATACTGAAGTCCAGTGAGAGAAGTCGCAAACCATGCATTCTCAGGTAATTCTCTAGCAAGAGACTAAGTTCAATACATTCTTTTAATAATTTTATTCTTGATTTTATCTCTGTTATGCAATTTTTGGCTTTAGACACATCAATCAACTTATCTACGCCTCCATTCTACCCATTAAATGTCTCTTCGCCCCGTGGGTGAACTCAAGTATTTTCCACACACAGCCACTRCTGCAAACTGTTGCAGACTGGGAGAACAAGTGACCGAGGGAGGTATCACTGCACGGCTGCCACAGCCTTAAACAGCTTTGCTGCACTGGCTGCCGGGCACTGTCACAACCAAGAYGCTAGTTTAGATGGGCTCTTGGACAGACCTGCAGTACGACCATTCTCAGCTTTTTGTACTACTAGCAAAGATTTCATAAAGGTTTTGGCATCTTTCCGTTCCCTTAGTTTGCTTTCTTAGGGGATGAGAGGTCTGTGGGGATTTTTTAAAGTATTTCTGTAGGCTTTCTAGGCTAATGTGTTTCAGGATACTTTTAGGGACATAGCTTGGAAAGGATGGCCGTTGGTGAGTGAGGCAGGTGTTAAGGAATGCTTTGAAACCTTCAGGGTATTTGTTAGCAGGTTTATACCACTAAAGAAGAGGGGTTTAGATGAAATTTTTTAATGTTACAGTCCATAACTAGAGTTCTAATTAGACCATCCAAAAAAGTGGCTTGAGGTAAACAGCAAAAGCACTTTCAGACTCCCCTGACTCCARTGAGAAGCATGAATGTTTGGGACTTCCTGCACTTTTGCAAAATCAGACCATTCATTTTGGTTTTCTATCAGTAAAAGGTGCTATTAAAAAGGAGACGAGAAATTGTTCTCTATAATCATAGGAGGCAGAACAAAAGTAAATGGTGGCAAGGGAGATTCAGGCATTCAGAAGAAGGAAAAAAAATGCTTTCCAATGGTAATAATAGGGAAAAAACAGAGTAGGTTGCCTAGGGAGGTTGTGGAGTCTCCATCCTTAGAGATACTTAAGAACAAAACAGCATCAGGTCTTTCAAGGATGACCTAAATTTTGTTGATCTTGCCATGCARAAGCAAAGGTCTGGGGAGATGTCCATAACCCCTTGGAACGTTATGCATCTGATTTAGATGCTAAACATAGCTCTGTGTTTATGTATACTAAAACAAAATATAAGCTAAAAACTTTTACACAAATTGCTAAATTTTGTACAATTATCCCAATGTTGGTGTGACCAACTCAGACAATTGAGTTTGCAATAGTGGTAACATGGTGGTCTTCTTCATAAACTAGTCTATGTTTTTTGGTTTGGTTTGGTTTGGTTTGGTTTGGGTTTGGTTGTTTTGGGGTTTTTTTTGTTTGTTTGTTTTTTTAAAGGGAAACAGGGAAACAAGCTTCTTTAAACCTACTCCAAAGTAGTTCACTGGAATGCTATTTCTATATGTGTATAATGTACCTTCAAGTATGAGTCCTGCAATGAAAAAGTTTCTCAATTTAAATAAATAAATAAATAAAGCTCTCAATTTAAAAGTTATAACTTTTTGCATCATTTGATTGTTTAGGATAAATGCAAAAAAAAAATATGAAATCCTATAATGAAAGGATTTTTTTCACATGCTAAATGGCAAATTCCTGGGTCAAACGACTGCCAATTTAATAGGAGAATTAAACCAGTGGTCCGATAGCTCTGTAAATTATTTGCAATTCARGGAAGCATGAAATTTAGTCATGCACTATGCTTGGTCACCAACATATTGCTTGTGCTGACATTTGAACATGACTGCCTTTCTTTCCTCTCTCTATTGCATATTAGAAGTTTGGAAACAAAAATATAGAATTACTCTGAGGCAGGTCTGGCAATAGAGCAGTTTCACCGCTCTTACTGACGCTGCCTCTGTCCGCAGTAGCCYGTTGCAGTGTTGCCTGTCAGCGCCCCTGGGCACCGTCCTTCCAAATTATCCTTTGGAAAATAATMTGAATTAGTCTTTGGACTGTCCAAAAGATGCCCCAGTTGTTATGGTAGGATTGAGACTTTGGGAGCACCCTCTCTTCAGGGTGGTCTTTAGACTGTCTTCAGAAAAGATCCACATTACTGAGTGCTCCCAGAGGTTATCAACTCACATCACTTTACGGGGCCTATGAGCTTGTTGGGGCAGATGGTCCCATTCTGTAGGCCTGCCCTATGGAAATTTAACATGGCCTGGAGAGTGCTAATGGGACTTTGCCAGGAGGTTTTGCCAAACCTTGTGGGGTAAGACACGCCACCTTATGCGCAGAGTGGGTGCCATCTGGCATTTTTTCCATCMCAACGTGCAACATGGATGCAGCCAAGGATGTCCTTACTGGCATGGCCTTCACAGAATCAKAGAATCATTAAGGTTGGAAAGGACCTTTAAGATCATCAAGTCCAACCGTTGACCCAACACCACCATGCACACTAAACCATGTCCTGAAGCGCYACATCTACACGTCTTTTAAATACCTCCAGGGATGGTGACTCARCCWCTTCCCTGGGCAGCCTGKTCCAATGCTTGACWACCCTTTCAGTGAAGAAATTTTTCCTAATATCCAATCTAAACCTCCCCTGGTGCAACTTGAGGCCATTTCCTCTCGTCCTATCGCTAGTTACTTGGCAGAAGAGACCAACACCCACCTCACTGCAACCTCATTCCAGGTAGTTGTAGAGAGCGATAAGGTCTCCCCTCAGCCTCCTCTTCTCCAGGCTAAACAACCCCAGCTCCCTCAGCYGCTCCTCATAAGACCTGTGCTCCAGACCCTTCAACCAGCYTCGTYGCCCTTCTCTGGACACTCTCCAGCACTTCAATGTCCTTCTTGTAGTGMGGGGCCCAAWACTGAACACAGTAWTCRAGGTGCGGCCTYACCARTGCCGAGTACAGGGGCAYGATCACCTCCCTMCWCCTRCTGGCCACACTRTTYCTGATACAGGCCAGGAKGCTGTTGGCCTTCTTGGCCACCTGGGCACACTGCCGGCTCATGTTCAGCCGGCTGTCGACCAGCACCCCCAGGTCCTTTTCCGCTGGGCAGCTTTCCAGCCACTCTTCCCCAAGCCTGTAGCGTTGCCTGGGGTTGTKGTGACCCAAGTGCAGGACCTGGCACTTGGCCTTGTTGAACCTCATGCAGCTGGCCTTGGCCCATCTATCCAGCCTGTCCAGATCCCTCTGTAGAGCCTTCCTACCCTCAGGCAGATCAACACTSCCRCCCAACTTGGTGTCATCTGCAAACTTRCTGAGGGTGCACTCGATCCCCTCATCCASATCATTGATAAAGATGTTAAACAAGACYGGCCCCAAAACTGAGCCCTGGGGMACACCGCTYGTGAYYGGCCGCCAACYGGATTTGACTCCATTCACCACAACTCTCKGGGCTCGGCYGTCYAGCCAGTTTTTTACCCAGCGAAGAGTACACCYGTCCAAGCCATGAGCCGCCAGCTTCTCCAGGAGAATGCTGTGGGAGACRGTGTCAAAGGYTTTGCTRAAGTCCAGGTAGACCACATCCAYAGCCTTCCCCTTATCCACTAGGCGGGTCACCTGGTCATAGAAGGAGATCAGGTTGGWCMAGCAGGACCTGTCCTTCATGAACCCRTGCTGGCTGGGCCCGATCCCCYGGTTGTCCCRCACCTGYCTCGTGAGCGCCCTCAAGGTGAACCGCTCCRTGATCTTCCCCRGCACCGAGGTCAGGCTGACAGGCCTGTAGTTCCCCAGATCCTCCCTCTGGCCCTTCTYGTAGATGGGTGTCACRTTGGCAAGCCTCCAGTCCTCTGGGACCTCCCCYGTTGACCAGGATCGATGATAAATGATGGCGAGTGGCTTGGCAAGCTCCTCYGCCAGCTCCCTCAGTACTCTTGGGTGGATCCCATCCTGTCCCATAGGCTTGTGAGTGTCCAGCTGGCGTAGCAGGCCGTTAACAGCTTCCTCTTCAATTATRGGGTGTATATTCTGCYCTCYATCCCCATCTTCCAGCTCAGGGGGCTGAATAYCCTGAGGATCACCGGTCTGACTACTAAAGACTGATGCAAAGAAGGCATTAAGTACCTCAGCCTTTTMCTCATCCTTGGTCGCAATGTTCCGCCCAGCATCCGATAAAGGATGGAGATTCTCCTTGGCTCTCTTTTTGTCGTTAATATATTTGTAAAAACATTTTTTGTTGTCTCTTACGACAGTGGCCAGATTGAGTTYTAGCTGGGCTTTTGCCTTTCTAATTTTCTCTCTGCATGACCTAACGTATCCCTGTACTCTTCCTGAGCTGCCTGCCCCTTCTTCCAACAGCAGTAGACTCTCCTTTTTTTCCTGAGTCCCAGGAAAAGCTCCCTGTTCAGCCAAGTTGGTCGTCTTCCCCRCCAGCTCTTCTTGYGGCACRTGGGGATGGCCTGCTCCTGCACCTTTAAGACTTCCTCCTTGAAGAACGTCCAGCCTTCCTGGASCCCTTTGCCCTTCAGGGCCGCTTCCCAAGGGACTCTCTCAACCCGTGTCCTGAACAGGCCAAAGTMCGCCCTCCAGAATTCCATGGTAGTGGTTTTGCTGACCCCTCTCCTTACTTCACCAGGAATCGAGAATTCTATCATTTCATGGTCACTAAGCCCAAGACAGCTTCCGACCACCACATCTCCCACCAGTCCTTCTCTGTTGGTAAACAGCAGGTCAAGAGACGCACCTCCCCTGGTAGGKTCMCTTACCAGCTGCGTCAGGAAGTTATCTTCCAGGCACTCCAGGAACCTCCTAGACTGTTTGCTCTCTGCTGTGTTGTATTTCCAGCAGATGATTGATAAGTTGAAGTCCCCCACGAGGACAAGGGCTAGCGATCATGAGACTTCTGCCAGCCGCAGATTATCTTAGAAGTGGTAAGCCACTTCTGGTAAATGAATGCAGAGCCAAAATTKCTATTTTTTATGCACATTTAGGTACTTAATTCACATGGCTAGATTTTCCTTTTAGAAAGCAASCTTGAGGGCAGGGATAGACCGTGGTGGCAATGGGAGCCATGTCTTTCTCCCTCCACAGCRCTCCTTGAGAGAGGGGCAGGACAATTACTTACAATGTCTCTTGAATATGGCGTACCCAGTGCTAGTGGTCCTGGCCTATTAACTTCACTTTTTCCTTTCCTACTCTTTCTTGTCTCTAGTGGGTGAGGTTGTTATGCAGCCTTTTTCGTATTAAACTGAAAAAAACCCCAGCTACCCTGAAAGCTTGGATGTTTTAACAGAATGCATAGAATGTGGCCATCTAAAAAAACCCCAAACCCATGGAGTATTTCTCGCATGTGATAATTAGCATACCAGAGTACCAAAAAGATGTAAAATAGTATACAAAAGGATTAACTTTTAATAATTATATATTTAAAAGACATTTAAAATGTAAACTAATTTAAATTGCAGAAAGGTTATTAAAATGGTTTCTTTTGCATACAAGATTGATATCCTCCATAGTAAAAACATGGAAATGCACAATGAATGATATCTCTGTGCAATTTTACCATTGCTATAATCTTTATTAATTTACAGTATGTGGTTTAAGCTCAGTCAAGATAAAAATTAGACTTTTTTTCCTGCCCCTTGCCTAATGTAAGGCAAATTTTAGACTAAAATGAAATGGCAGTGTTGAAACCTACAGTAAAATTTTCTACTTTTAGAGCCATCTGTTCTTTCTGTGACTGCGTTTTCATCTTTGATATACCGGGAAATAAGTGAACCTCTTTATTAAAAAATCCCAAACCAATATAAAAAAATAAAATACTTTCTCCTATTTCTTTTTCTTCCCATATCAACTTCTCATGGCTTATAGAATACAATGATCTTGTTTGAGATGGATTTTGGAGAACTTAGATATAGAGCTATTGTTGGCAATACAAAAAAAACCCCTGAATTATTTGCCAGAGTGGGTGGAAATCATCAGTTTTAAAAGCTGATTATAGAATTATACATGTCCTCCGGGAACATCCTGAAGTGTCACATTTTGAATTTTAGAAATAAAATTTTAATACATCAAGTTCCTAATGCATGAACAAGTTTTCTTTTAGTAGGACTTTATGTGTCTTCCTAAGCCTTCACTACTTACTTTCTCTTGAATCACATTTTTATTGTTGATTTTYTTAAGATTTATTTGGATTTTACACTAAATTGAATGCTTTCAGAGATAAGTAGTCTAATGTATTCTCTAAAGTGTCGGAAGAGTTTCTTTCAAAAGACTTTCTGTTGCAAATAAAATGTTCTCCAGCAGGATTTGAATGGTAACTGTTAAAAACAGAGATGGCATTAGATGCTGCAATCAATTCAAAGCTTCATGACAGGCTTCAGCGATAACCAGGTGAGTGTATTTGGGAGTAGTGTAACAGAAAACTTATGTTGCTCTCAGTTCAAACGTCGCTTCATGTGTAGGATCTGTTACAATGAGCGTGTCTTATGTGCTACAGAAGATCCCGAGCAGGACTGAAAGTGATATTTCATATGTTTGTTTGATGTTTGGTCCTTCCCCCAGATGCAAGYATCACCCTGAAAGAACAGAAATTCAAATCACAGCTCAATTGTTTAAAAYCTGTCACAGCTTGCCTGTAATTATGCAGTGCAAAGCTTGTTAATACTAGAAATGCACATATTTAAGGTGCGTTTTCAGTCTGTGAGTGAGATTTTACTGATAGGGGCACTGGAGAAGAGTGGAACAGTCCTATATATCATTGTCAAGATTCTAACAGGAAAATAAAGTCATTCAGACTTTGAAAACCTTAGGTAGCCAGAGGTCTATGACAATAGCAGCAAAAATACTAGGGGAAAAAAATCTCTGAAATACCATCAACCATAATTAAAATAGCTACAATAACTTCAGCAACCTGGTTTGACAAATAACTGAAGATCTGTGTGAGCTTGTACTTGTCAGCTACTTGGATGTTCTGCATTTTTTACTTGTTTGCTAATGATGTAGTGTGGAGTCTAAGAGACTGCATTTGGAAGACATTTCAGAAATGACTAAGGTGGATGCCTTATGACAGTTTCCACCAAAGCCTGAATAATTTAACTTTTATGCATACACCAAGCCAGTGCTGTTACTTAATGTGAAAATGAGACATTTCACATTGCTTAGGCAATGTAGAAAGGATATCTTGGAAATGAGAAAGCAGAGACAGCATCCTCAAACTCTGAAGTATCAAAATAGCATGAAGAAAGTTAAATAAAATGACCTAAATTATTGTTTGGCATTCTGAGTACGAAAGTCTTCACTGGCACTTGCAATTAACTCTGTCCTATATTTCTATTAGGTGGCTCAATAACAGCCACGATGAAAGAGCTTCAAAAATATGATGATGGACCCCAAAGTCCTTTTCCAACTATGTTCATAATCTGATTTTTAGGGAAAAAAATCCTCTTTCTACTAGCATTATTTCTGTTGCATGTCCCCAGYCATCATGGCCCTGAAAACTCTGCAATTATTTTAAAGAGTTTTGCTTCCATAAGGGTTTTTTTTGATATAAAATACTTGGAACAAAAATTTATGGAAGAAATAAAATTTGGCCCAAGTTAAATCAGCCTTCTGGAGCTAAGGAACATACAGATYATACATATATTAATTATTGAAGGCTATCCTAACAGTAGTATCACTATCATTTTAAATATAAATATGTATTTACATGTGATTCATATATCAATTATGTTTGTATGTATTTACATGCATTTACACGTATGTACATACATAATATTTACACAGCGCTTGCATATGCTTCCAGTGCTAATCCTGTAAATGTTTTATGCACATACTTAAATATGCATCTAAGCAAATGTGGAGCTCATGTATGCATCATTAAACACATCTAAGGGCCTAACCTTATCAAACAACCTTTTTGGGTTAAAATATTTACCATGAGACAACATGAACATGATGTGATGACAATGACATTGGAAGTTATTTGTGTTTACATAAGTATTAATGGAATGGCTCAAGGACCCTGTAAAGGGAACTCCGTAAATTGGATGCTGCCAATGTCATCCTTGTAACCTTGCCCATAATTTGCTACTAGTGAGAAAAACATGAGGGAAAGTGCCAAAGTAGCTTTAATACAAATGAGAACTAGATCTTTGAAGTATCACCTATGACACTTTCTGAAAGGGAAAAAACAGTAATTGGTGGGAAGGCACCCTAATAAAATCCCAAGTCTAAGATTAAAAAATGAAAAACTTCAGTCCAGTGGCAGCATGTAGCCTCAGGTTGTACAAATTACTCTTTTGGGGAGGGGTCCCCAAGCAAAATACAATAATTACGGGAAAATAGTAATGCTCAGTCAACCTAGCAGTGCCAGATCTAATTCCATATTCATTTTCCCTGATAAAAAGAAAAAAAACAACCAAAGAGCTAAAAATAACTCTTTGCCACTCTATTTTCAGTGCTTCAGCTATTGATTCCTACATCCTCTAATATCTCCCTTTTGCCCTTGTGGATCCTATACTTATTATTGTGCGAGTCTACTAAAAATCAGTGAGGCAGAGAAATTCTTATTCCTCTGCCATGAGAGGCCCTCGCACACTATCCCATGAGATGAGTATACCTTTTGTGTTGTGCCTTACATATGGCCCACAAGGAAAACTAGAGCCCGTTCTGTGGTTTAATTTTGAATGAACAATACAAAGTAAAGAGGAATAGAAGAACAGGCGACTGTGCTCTGAGCTGGCGAGAAGCCTGTGTGCACAGTAGTTCACATATTGTCAGCACTCTGAAATATTTTAGTACCAATCAGGAAATCTCTTCGTAGGAAAGCTTTAAAAAGAAAGCAAGTGAGAGTTTCCAAGAGGCAGCAGGAGGAAGGCAGGAAAAATGCCTATGCAACAAGTCACAAAACAAAAATTGGCATGTTCACTCTGTGTAGTACAATGGAAAATAAGACTCAGTAACATCTCCAGCTCTGCTTTTATGTTATATGGGAGAGAAGAATTATGAAGCATTTTTTACCTAGCTTTATAGAGAGAAAGTTTTTGCAAACTTGAAACTCAAGGGAGTTTACCAATTCAGAATGAAAAACATGGCCAGTGAAATGCACAGCAGCCCGTGCTGGCAGCGGTACCGCACAGCAGTGACGCAGGCCAGGAYTTTTTAAAGCATTCCTCATGAGCTCCAGGACCAGTGACATTTCCATAGACATCTTCTTGAAGATGATGCAGATCTTGCTCTAGCAGGGTGTCATGGCTTTGCTCGGTCTCAAAGACACCATGCAGGTCTGTAGCCCAAATCCCCACTTGGCATAGGTCCATCTAGATATGTCCAAGTCATAATTTTACTCTTTTCTCCTTTCGCCCAGTGTTTAGGTTGCTGTTTTTTAATTTATGGCTGTATGTTTTTACCTTTCCCCCAGTGTGGAGTCTCTACTGACTATGTGAGCTGGCTGCTACAAACCTGGAGTGCAGCTCGGGGGAGGACTGGGCATGTCATTCCCTGGTCTTTTAATCTTTCCCATAGCAAAACATCTCAGGCGAAACAGGAAAGAAAATGGAAACCTCAAATGCCATGGTGTGGTTCAGATTATGTTATCTATCCAGTGTGAAAATTCTGCTTCTGCATGGGGTCATAATCAGAAAAGAGCTAATGATCACACATGTATTATTAACACGAACATGGCTTTAAGTACTATTTTTAGTGTGGGAGGCCATAGTAATAGGGATGACTTTCACCTTAACAGTGAGAAAAGCACAGCTTCTTAGACATATAAACAAATCAGAAAATACCTCTGCACATCTTTCATAATTACAAACATTAATATTAGTCTCTGTCATTATGCAGCACATGAGTAGTAGACTCAATGGCATAATAAGGTGAAACTAAAGCCTATTGTATACAAAATGCAGCTGGGAGTGCAGCTAGCCTAGGCTGGACTCCTACTCACATTGCTTTGAAAGTAAGTCTGGAATGAAAGCTCTTGAAAAAAAACCCTGAAATAAATGCTTTTCAACTCASTGGGAGATGCTTAAAATGCATGTTTTAGTTCTGGTCTAAAAGATTTAGGGAGTTGCTTCTGACGGGGAACAATAGCCTACAGAGAAAATGAAATGCCTTAATTCTTCAATTTAGACAATTGCTAAGGTTCAGGCATGAAAGTAAGTTTTATTATTTTGATCTTCACTTCAATTASGACAGAAATGCCATTCAGCTTGCATCAGAATTGCTAAATTTTGGTTTGATTTCTGAGTCATCCCTAAATCCAGTCCAAATTGCCCTCTGGATTTTATAACTCTCACTGGACAAATAATTTAGAAGACTACTATTGATGGGCTTCCAGCACTCTCGTATTCAATGCATCTGACTTGAACATGTCCCAAGACAGGAATGGCATAGGACCTGACCTTGAGAGGTTTCAAAGGCATGCATTTCTTTTTTGTGAATGAGAGATTATTGTGGCCAGCATTTCTGAGGYTGCATTCAGAGGCAATCTATGTTTATAGTCCAGATATAAAACCAAAATATGCAGTTCCACTGTTTCCAAAACAGTCACAGTTACCCTATAAACTCATTAGTTGTATTACATATTTTATATGTAATGGGTAGTACATACCTTTTATGTCAGCAGATTCTCCCTTCTGTAAGGAAAAAGCTTTCATGCATTCAAGGATTCTGTTTTTAACAGGGTCAGTACCCTTGTTGATGTTTTAAAATTTCAGTAAATGAGACGTGATAAAGTAAGATTTCTATGCTTTGTTTCTGTACTTGTCGGCAGACTTGTATCACAAGCTTTGCAAGAGATCTGCCCCCACCATCAGATAATAAACTGATTTCTCAGGGATTTAGTATTTCATTAGGGAATGCTTGTAACTGGCCTTCTCTTCTTTTCAGAGTTTTTATCACATGAGCTTTTTTTGTTCTGTGTTCGGTTTATCATTTCTGATTGCTTTCATTTGTGATACATATCAACAAACATAGTAGGAAAATGATTTCTAGCCAACAAATTGTCTTCCATTTTATGATTCCAGTTGTATAAAGTGTATGATTTCATGTGCAGAATTATATCTGTATTCTGACTTACATATTTGGGAACTTTCTAATTGTAGGTAAAAAATACTTCTGAAGACCGTAGCAGTTCTGTATTCTTCTGCTATAGCATGTTCAAGAGTGAGGGTGAACGTGTGAAATCTTTGATTATCTGAGAAAAAAACCCCACATTCCCACAAGACTGACAAGAGCTGAAATGAAAGGGCATGTGTTAAAAAAACATTGTACAAAACTATTTGTATGTGTATGCCTGTGCATGTATGTCTGTGTAAATTCCTACATTTTTACTCATACGATTCCTTGTCCTATTAATAATTTTCATTCTGAAATATTCCTGCAGTAGTGTCTCAGCATTAATGAATGCTGTCAAATGCCCCCTTCTAGATGCAAGAAAAGAAKCCACTCTCTTCGTTCCTTATAACATCCATTAGTAGTATCTCTGCAGCAATATCTTATTAGGTGGCAATATTTCCTACTGCTGGTGATGCTAAGACCCAGCACATCCACCTTAAATATTAAGTATATTCTGCTTGAATACTGAACTAACATAGTTTTCTCATTCCCATTATTTTTCTTTTACCTGCTGTTCAGTCCTTGGCTGTTTTGAAGACTGTTGTCTTCCCCCTTTCTCAAATGATGGCTGCACCAGTGATTCATGAAATGCTGTGCACGTGGCTTCCTGATTCAACTGCAGGGTTTGGTTAGCTTGCATACTACATACATATAACCCAGTCAACCCTAGGACTGAGTGTATTTGAAGGACAGATTTCATTATATAGTCCTTTCCTTCCATCCCATCAGCTTATCACTTTATCTGTTTTTTGAAGAACATAACAATTTTTAGAAAGAATTTAATGATAGGACGAACTGTGTCAGATGGCTTCAAATTACAGTTATTAGAAATCCAGCCTAACAATCTGCACTTYAGTAATTAATCATTGAGGAGCCCTTATTTTAAGCTTCTCTTAGAAATGCYGTTTCTCTGATGTGCATGTAACTTGGGAGAAGACTGACAAATTCAGTGATTTTTAGCCAATGTTTTCCCCTCTTATTGAGGCATGGGGTTATCTGTCTATCCAATGTCTTGCAATTACAGAAATCTTTATACAGCACTATCAAGATGCCTGAAATAGCTGAATTAARAGTAATTCAGACAATTCCCTAGGAACTGCAAATATTACCCACAATACACACACACACATRCACACACACACATCTTTTCTATGCGGCACTTTGTAAAACTAATTTGTATGGCAAAGAAGCAGAAGCTTTTGTCTTCAACAGGTGTAAAATCCACTTGGAACAGTGTAAAGTCAGTAGCTATAATTTACATCTGCCAATGACCTGACCATCTCGAGTATCTTCTTGGCTGAGTTTGAAAACTGCATGTTTCCTGGAAAGACTAAGGCCAATGGAAAGGCTTCAGCAGTGGGAAGCTACCGAAGACCACGGCCACCCAGCTTGTCTCTCTGCTTCCACACAGCCATGCCACACGGGTGGTAGAGCCCAGCCTGTGACTGCGCCCTGCAAATGCCTTTGTGGGATTGCTGCGATTGCAGTTGCTGCTCTCCTGCAGCTTCAGTGTCACACGTTTGTTCTGCTGTCTGCTGATGGTCCTCCAGTTGTTTATAAGTACATSTTTACCCACATTAATATATAATAAGCATATACATACATATATACACATATCATACACCCCAAACCAGTAGTTCAGACCTAACTATGGGGTCTCAACTGTTTTGAGATGTTCAAATTTCATGGTAAATAGGCATTTATTTAAATTCAGATCACATTTTAAATCTTTCTGTATCCACTTGACTTTGAAATGTGACTTGAAAAAACCCACATAATTTCAGCAACTATTATAGCACTTGTGTGCAAAAACCATACACTTCTCCTTGGCCCTCCACCTCCACYACCTTGGAAGTGTCATTTCCATAGGCACTCTCCTGTAGGAACATTTAGATACTTGTCTTCCAGCTTGGCCTCTAAGTGGGAAGAAACAGTGGAAATGAATGGAGTTCAGGTTAATTAACACTGAGTCACTAGTAATTGCATGGACTTTASACAGTGTTTGAAGATGAACTCCTGTTTGTGAGGACCACTTATTGAATTATTTTTAGTCATTTCTCTTTCTCACTAAATCTGTGCTCTTCCTCTGTTATTTTTTTTTCCAAAGCATTCTCACAAAGTACTTCTGTTTTTGAAAAGAACAGATGCAATCCATCTTGGGGGAGTGATCAAGATACCAAGAAAGCTGAAAATTACTGAGGGTGCCTGGGAGTGTGTGCTTGGCTGCAGCTCCTCTGCAGTTCTCAATACCCCGACAGTGAAGGAATAGCACAGGAACTCTCCTCTGACTACAGTAAATTGAAAGAAGTCTCGTCCTGTGCCTTGAAAGTCAGGAACCCCAAAAAGAGGCCTGCAACCCAGAACCTAATGCAGGGGAAGGTAGAAATGCAAAATGGTTTGGTAACCCTTTATTTCTCATAGCTTTTACAAATCTGTAAAACAAACATTAGTATTCCTAGGTACACACTTTTCATGAAGCTCTCTTTGCTCTTTTAAGCACATTTACTTTTAAGATGTATTTTTCTAGTTTTCCAAAATGCGTAATTAGTTTCTAAAAAAGGAAACAGAACCCCATTTGTTTATTGAAGGGGCTAGAATAAGCTCCCAGWGTCATTCTTGAATAAATAAATACAGAAGCTAAGTGTAATCAGGAAGGCAAAATGACTGAATATTTATCTTCTTACCTGAGAGACTGATCATTGTCAAACCATTTATGCTTTCTTGCACAGCTCTGCAGGCATATGTTTTTTACATAAGAACAATAGTATAGCTCCCTTACAGCTACTTTAATCTGTAATACCAGTAACATACGTCATGATGTTTCCATGTCTTGGAAAGCCTACAAGCAAGGTAAATTTAACTGTAAGACTCCACTATTTTCATTTACTTGAATTAGCAAAATGTGTTCATGTCAGATGAACGAGATTAATGACAGGGAAAGTGAAAGTGAGCTGGAGGGCTCAGGGAGTCAGGGAGACAAGTGTTCCTAGCATCCCCAATCTTTACACATGCTGGAATCCTCTAGAGTAACCTGTGGCATCTCCCCTTTCTCCTTAGGATGCTTTATGTACTAGGCAAATATTTGCTTATACATTCAATGCTGTTTACAGTCTTTTTTTACTGGAATTCACCTGACCAAATGTGTCAGGATATCTGTCCATAGAGCAGTCCACTTGTGAACTCTTTATGCTAGTCTCCATTTGCAAAGAAATAGTGGTAGGGAGATGATACTCAACTGATCTGTCTTACATATCTACTTCAAGTTGAGATGAATCATACTCCACAAACACCTATTTCCTTCCACTATCTTTAAAAACCAACAAAACTAGCTCAGATTAAGATATTTAAACTGCAGGCATTTTTACATGTCTAGAGCTACAACTGAGAGTCATCAAAAAGTAAACTTAGCATGTTTGCATCTGTTCAGATGAATTTGACCCTTGCAGCCTACTGGTGTCCTGTGGAATGGGGATGCAGAAACAGTGAGTAGCAGATGGCGGCACGCAGAGGATCTCGTGTCTCTCAGACCTTGTTTGTCTGCACCTTACCTCTTCATCAGTTTAATGACACTCTGAATAGGAGAAAGGTATGTATGACCGTGGGTTAAGATCTGATGTGCTTTGTACTGAACCAGAGCACGGAAACTTTTGGCTAATCCAATCCATATTGTGTTCACATGATGGAGTGCCCAAGAAATTCCCAGATGGGTACTGATTACGTGATGGGAGAAACCTACAGTTTTGTCATACGGCAAACATACTTCTGGCCATGTGGTCAGGGAACRTCTACATCAGTGTGTGAAAGAACAAATAATCCAGGGCAGTCTGTTTCTTGCTCATCACTAAGGGGYTTACAGGCCACATAATAAAAGGCAGATCAGATTTATTTTGTGGGTTTAACTTAGTCTGTGGGCCACAGATTTTCCATCCCTTTGACAGAAATCACCTTCAGGGAAATTCTCAGGAAAAAAAAAATGTTCAACTCTAGAATGAAGCTTTTTCTTTTACTTCCAATTT
>JASVER010000130.1:249689-387870 GCA_030449065.1 Oceanodroma leucorhoa | reverse complement strand
GCTAATTGTTATGTTTCAGTTTAAAAAAATCCCGTAATTAGAAAAAAATATTCAAAAAAAGATTGGGAACTGTTGGTTTCATCATTCCTTTTTCTTGCTTTTACATTTTGTCTTTGTTGGAGGTAGGCAGAAAAGGGGAGACAAAAATAAAATCTTTTGAGCTATACTTACAAAGATTACCTGTTGCTATTCTTTTTTAAGGCTTCTAAATTACCATTTACTTTTTTTTTTTTTGCAATATATTTCACAGTATCACAGAATCACAGAAGGGCTGATGTAGGAAGGGACCTCTGGAGATTGTCTAGTCCAACGTTCCTGCTCAAACAGGGTCATCTAGAATAGATTGCCCAGGACTGTGTCCAGTCAGATTTTGATAAAATCCAAGCATGGAAATTCTGCAAACCTTCTGGAGAACTTGTTATTTTTTTTCTTATGTTTARATGAAATTTCTCCTATTTCAATTTGTACCCATTGCCTGTTCACTGCATACTGTGAAGAAGATTCTGGCTCCATCTTCTTTACTGGCCCCATCAGGTGTTTATACACACAGGTAAGATCACCCTGAGCCTTCTCTTCTCTGGGCTGGACAGTCCCAGCTCTCTCGGCCTCTCCTCGTATGACAGATGCTCCAGTCCCCTGATTGTGGCCCACCTTTTGCTGGGAGGTAAAGGACCAGCTTTGGCCATCGGTGGCTCTCCCCACACTCATTTCCAACTCTTTTCAGACTTGGAAATGTGGTGCCAGACAGCTTTGCACATGTCAGCACCCCTTCGGAGTCACCTAGAGAACAGCCAAAGCCATACTGGCTGATTTCAGTGTCGTCCAAGTACTAGCTGATTTCAGAAAGGTTACTTGCATAATAACATCTTTAAATGAAGTGACATGCTTTAATGCTGCCACTTTAGTCACTTTTCTTTGCCTCAAAAGCTGCTGTGAAGCTGAAAGGAGGGCAAATACCCCTCCATTATACGCTACTTTTCCTGCTTGATTGGAAGCTCTAAGGCATCATGATAAAAAATAACCTTTTTTCCTCACAAACTAGAACTAGTCTCTGCACTGGTTCACAGTAGTCTGTCTCAGACCAGGAGATAAAAGAAGCTGAGCAAGAGTTCAGCACTGTGGATCCTTTCTTTAATACAATCCCAAGATTCCCTATAAATTAGTGTCATAAGGTGACTGACCTTCTGGCTCACAYCAGGATCTCTCTGCAGGGTTGATGTCAGAGCTGACTCTGTGGTTCAGGTTAGCACAGTGAGCAAATAAAGCATGATCAAACCAGTGCATTGGCTAGGCCACAGCTGAAGAGCTGGGGCCACAATCTCACTAGCCCACAAAGCTGAGGCTGTGTCTGGGCTGGCAGGATTTCAGGGTGAGCTCTTGTGATCTTGTTGCAGACAGAAAGCTATCAAGACTGCAGCAGAACTTGRTTCTCTGTCAGTTTAGGAAAGATTTCCTATTTTCAGTTGCATAGATTAGAGTTAATGAGGTATTGTGGAGRAAATATTGTAACTGACAATAATATTAATTATTGCAGACCAAGTGCTTTTTCGTAAAGTAGTTGTGTTAATGTCAGGACATAGCAAGTGTTTGCAATATCAAGCATGTAATTTGCTGACAAAGAGCAATGCAGTTGCTCTTTCTAGTGCAGTGGTTTCTAGTGGCTTTCCTTTTCTCTGAATTCCAGCCCATAGTCCCCAAAAAGCTTAACTTGAAATACTTTCTAACTCTGCATTGATTTATTCAAAGAATTGACTGTGTGGTCAATCGAGTAACCCTGAAGTGATTAATTAGAATGTGTTTAGTTCATTGATTTGTTATTATATGATATGCCAGCCTCTGAAGCTAATGAAGGAAACTAGCCCAGTAACTCTTTTTGTCAGAAACAAAATATGGAAAGGAGACTTTGGCTTCAAAGGAGTTTCTTTCTAATCAAGCTGTGCAGAAGTCCAAATTTTTTGCAGTACTGCCAAACCCTGGCATTTACACATCAAGTTCTTAATCTTAACATTTCTTGACATTTTAAAATAGCAATTATATTGGGTTATTTTTTAATATTGAAGCCTTTAGGATATCCTTGGGTTTAAATTTGAATTTTGACAATGAAGACTAAAAGAGAAGTCAATTTTCAAAAAAAGCTGAGATCGTCATATTAGCATGTCATGCTAGGTATTAGGAAGATTCCTGTATCATTGAGGAAGATGTCTTCCTTTGGAAAGAGGACTATGATTTCTGGCGAGCCATTCTGTTTGACATTATGGTTTGACAAGAAGGCTCAAACATGTAATTCAGCTAGCATGAAATGACACCAAGGCAAAAATAACTGAACACTGAGACAAGGTCAGCTAGTGGGAAAAGTCAGGTCTCTGCCCAGATAGAAGAGAGAAGCCAGAGACGTAACACAAAGCTGTAGAATTGGAAGGAAAGAAAAGATACTGAAACAAAGCCTGGTGAATCCCCAAGAGACAGTAACGGCTGTATCCTGTGTTGCACCCAACTTGCCATTGGCATAGGATTCTGTCTGAGAGAAAAATAACACTTTGCTTCTGGGCTTCAGCCTCTAAGTCCAATAAAAGTACATTCAGTGTAGAACACACATTATTCCACAGCAACATAATCAGACAAATAGCTGTCCAACACTGCTGCTGAACCGCTTTCCTGCAGTATGAAATACTAGAACAGAAATGGGCAAAAAGATCCACGGTTGATGGTACACACAGATCTGAACAGAAGAAACCCCCCAGATGGAAATGCATCTCCCATGGTGGAGGCTGGCATCCTGTCAATCTACTGCAGGTACGCTTGCTCAATCAAACCATAACAGTGAAATGGAGTTCACAGGATTTTCTATCACACATCAGTCCCCTTAGTTTAGTCAGCGGTACCAGACATGCCAGAGGAAGGCACAAAGATTTTGGCTGCAAGCAATTTAAGGAATAGCATTAACAGGAAGTCTACTCTTAATAGGGGTAGGAATGGTTTACATGCTAAACATTTGTCTTACCCTATTCTTTTCTTTTCACCATGCCAGTGTAAACATGGGTGCCTTTTAGCTGTATAAATGCCCATTTCTTTTGTAATTTCGATTGTCTGCAGTGCTGATGCTAACTAAAACTGGGGAATGCATTGTGGTGTTAACTTTTAAAATCTTATTGTCAGTCATACTTTTTAAATAAGGCTGGTTGTTYTTCCACTCTTTTGGAATGCACCTGTGCTCTCCTACTCTGAAAATTATTTACAAGAAAATAAGGGAAGTTGCCTAAAATGCACTCACTAATTCTTATACTCTGCTATGTATCTTTAAGTCCAAACATTAAAGGGAAAAATCTTTGTACAATTGRCTAAAGTCATAGTCCTATAACTTTTTTTAACCTACAACAGCAGGATACTTGTGCATCCACAAACTTGTTCGCTGTCCTAATTCTACCGGTGGCATCAAGTGGAGATATTACTACTCCCTCAAACTACAAATTTTGGGTGAAAATTTATAGGTAAAGTCAGGCCGCATCCTGAGGTATGTGACATCTCTCCAACAAAAAATCCTCAATATGACGGCTGAGTTCACACAGAGAATTAAAGACAGTTTTGACAATACATCACTGAAGTGATTAGTGATCCTTGAATATTTTCAGCAATCTTTTCTGGCCTTACCGAGACTAATATTTTGCTTGCTTTTCTCATCACTGTGCATGTCAACAGATGTTTTCACTGTGCTGTCCATAGTGATCCAGAGGTCTTCTTCCAGAGTGGCAGCAGCTCGAATACTGAAGCACAGGGGAGAAGACAGTATAAACTGCTATTGTAAGCTCGTAACATCAACAGAAAGGAAGGAGTGGTTTGAGTTTTATTCAACACAGAATCAGTTTCCATGCAAAGAACACAACAAATTTATACAACACCTCAAAATATGCAATATAGCATGGGTAGTTTTAATTTGTAGATACTGTTAATTATTCCCATTCCATTAATAACAATGGGAACTTTTTTGGTAGGAAATTAGAAATTTTAATTTGAAAAGTAATCACTTCATTAAATTTAGTAATTGTGTGCTATAGCCATCTCAATCTTCTTTAAAATGAATGACAAGATGCTTTTCTCATTCATTGTCCTATGTGAATTTAAAAAGTGTGACTCTCCTATTCAATCTTAAAACAAGGAGGGAAAGCTATAGTAGACATTCCTGAGCCAAATGGGTAGAGGATTTTGGAARTTGGAAAGGTATGTCACCAGACAGGGTTAGCTGGAGGACTGTAGGTCAGGCCGAAYCCTACAGCATCAGCAGAATTTTCTGAGCTGTTGTTGTCTGTGTCACTGTAGTGATGGGAAGGCATTACACATCCAAAGAGGCCATGAGACCGGGAGGGGGTTCTGGGTCCTGTGCAGAAGGAAAAGGGCCAGGGAAGGGTGTGAGAGATTYTATGTAATTTTTTAGGAGTGGAGGTGATACGGGAAGGCAGATTCCACATCACTTCTTGGAGTGGTAGAAAACCCCTGGGGTGGGGTCTGAAAGGGCACCACAGTACTGATCAATGTGTGACTCCAGCCAAATTTGGAAGAAACTAACTGCAGTCGGTATGTAAATAYGACTATGAGTCAATCATCTTACCCCCATAAATAGTGGGCAGCCCAAGAGCCCTTTGAGCTTGCCTGCACAGCAGTGGGCTGTACGCCAGGATCTCCCCTTGAGTAGGGACACCTCTCAAAGCTACGCCTTGAGGTTAAGAGATTCCTTGCCACAGCAGATCCTCAGTAAGTGACTAATAGCATGCTAAACTTGGAAATGTTAGCTAAGTGATATAAAGGATTGACTGTGCATATATAATCCTTTAAACATAAACCGTTGACCAAGTCTGGGACTAGGATTCAATCCAGCCGCATCTAGACTCCTCTCTGAGAAGGAGTTTAGAAAGCAAGGGGGTCCTTTCTGAACCTCATGACTCAACRAGAGGGTCTCCCTGACAGTTTTCTCTGACCCTGTCCTCCACGCAGTAAATAATCAAGTGTACCTTGCCATCAAATCTTGTTAACCCACTGTCGCATTTACTATCAAACTTTGTTAGATCGCTGTCTTACGTCAATAAACATATTGCTACTTCTCCCTTACGAGTGAAGTGCATCTCTCCCTTTTACTCCATCCACGACAAAGTGTAATGTCAAAAAAATGGATGCAGTCTTCCAGTTGGTATCTTGCCAGTGAATAGCAGAGGAGTTATTTTATGTCTTATTTATATTCCAACTATGTATCACTGCCTGAAATAATTTCATCTAACTTTATGCTGTAGCTGTCTACACCTGACCTGAGTGTCCTTAAACTCCTTTAAAGTGAATGTCCTGATTTTAAGACATGACTCATCTGAGTATGTTACCTATACCCTTTAGACGAGTTGAACTGCACCTCAGAAGTCCCTTTTTATATGGATTCATCATAAAGAGATCATAGGCTGATCAGCTGAAATGTAGGCACTCACCTACAGTGTGCATGATTGCTTTTGGCCAGATAAATACCATCCTTCATCTACCAGCTATTTTGAACTTCTGGATGCTGGAGAACATAGGATTGGAAACAATTATTTGGATCATTGAATCCTGTCCCCTGCAGTCATGGACAACCAGGCTATATATATCTAATTCAGAAGCAACTTCACACACTGTGGTACACTGCAAGTCACAGAACACTTCCAAATACTCATTCAATGCGTAGTAAAAGACCAAAGCCTCAACTGTCATGTGCCTCAGGAAAAGAGGAAGGATGATGCACCCTGTGTTGCTGGGAGACTGCATTAATGAAACTACCCTGAATGTCCCTAAGAAGGAGGCCAGGCCATCCACTACACAGGAGGGTCAACGTTCGCTACCGAACTGACAAGGAGTTGAAATTCCCTGCCAGCCTCAAATCTGGTAGTTGTTCTAATCTTGTATGGGCGAACACAGCACAAATGCGTCGGGGTAAAGTAACCCCTGTACCCTGAGACTACAAACTGCACGTCAGCGGGTTGAAAAAAAATCCTTCCTGGTCTGTCACTACATTTGTCCCCTCCTGAAACCCTGCACCACGCACACATGCACACTCATATCAAGCGCAGCTCTACTGTGTGGTTGTACTTCTTGTTACTCTTCTGTCGTTATAATGAAGAATTGAGTGTAAGGCCTGAAAACTGCAGATTATTTGGAGTAGCTCAGTCAATAAGGAGGTTCAGTCCTGTGTTTATTCAGRTACAGACACAGGTCTCAATTTTCTGGACATGTTAAAGAGTGCAGTATACTTTTTGCAGTAAAATAAATAAGTACTTTTCTGCCTGCAATGAATTGAAGGTTAATACTAAATACAAAATGCTAACAGAAAAGCAATGTATTAGCATTTTTGGATGAAAATATGACATTTTATATACCCTTAAGGAAAAACATTGTTTGCTCCCTGGAGCTACCCTGACCAATTTAATTTCCCACATCAGTACACATCATGAAGCCAAACCTTCCCACTCTGTCTTTCAGTGTACACATAACACTCAGAGTATCAGATTTGTTTTTCTTCTTGTATGTGTTTTCAGTATATTGCTTGCTTTAGACCTCCTTTTTAATGGATATTCACATAGTTGCGATTACCAGTCTCATTTAATTCGGTTTCTGCATTTCATCAAAATAGAACCATGCACCCAGTTCTGCAGTGGTAGGAGAAGGTGAAAGCCAAAATGGTAGAGGCTGCACAAAAGTGGTGATGAGGTGCAACATTCAGATAAATCAACAACTATGGGAAAAGTTGAATAGATTCCCATTCTTAGGATCCTAGAGCCAACAAAGCTTGATAGCAGGTAACGTTTCAGGTTGAGTTAAAGATTAAAAATTTCAAACCATCACTAATCCAAGGATATCCAAGCCACACTGCTTGCAGCCAAAGAGGGAATCAAACTTAGAGGTGTGAAAAACCAAACAGACTGCAGAAACGTGGCTTTCCCACCTCTAAGTGAAAATCAGATCACTTAGTTTAGGATGACAGGTCCCAAGGTGTGAAACGTTGTGCATGTCATCCATAGGAATGATGAAAGGTTCAGCTGAACCTGCAAAGATTTGGCTTTATATATCCGGGGATGTCAGGATGCCTGGCCCAAGYCTGCCTCAACACTGTTTCTAAAATGGTATGGAGTGTGTTTTTCATGTACATTCATGAACTCACAGACAGCATCTCTCCGTCCTCTAACACGTCTGTAATTGTGATGGCCAAAAAATATAAATTTACATCAGATTTGCCTGATCTTTCTGTTGAGCATAATTATTAGAAAACAGAAATTGTGAACTGGCCAAAAAATTGTCTAAGTCAGAAATGCTGAATGGATCATCATCATAAAGCATTTCTCAAATTGCTGCACAATTGAAGTTAATTTCACAATATTGCTACAATGAATACCTAAGGAAAGCAGGAAATGATTTGCTCGGAGTCTTTATATCATGTGCCAGGTTTTCAACCTAATTTGGCCTAAGCGCATTTTTCACTAACACTTACATGTTTGCTCTTTTGAAGAGAAATACTGGCTTAGCTTTCTATATTAACACATTCTTTTATTCCTAAGCCATGCCTTGCTAAATAATTTCTGTCATTACAAGGYAGTAAAATCTCCATTTTAGAAAACATATAGGAGACATTTAAAACAATGACATGTTTCCACTTCAAATACAGGGAGAAAAGCAGAAGAAAAAATTGGTGTATGGTGGTGGGGGAGAGCATCAGAGCAAAAAAATCTTTGAGAGATGAGGCATATGAAACTGGCTAGCTGCCTAGCTTCCTGATGTTCTTTGTTAGGTTCTTGATGAGACTTACTTGAATTTCAAATTGTTTTCTAAGCTGGTGAATAGCAGGTGCTTGCTAATCAGCTCATAATGAGTACAGAGGTCCAACTCCATGGAGTCATTTCTCCCTGCATTTGGCTGTCTTTTGTACTTGTGGAGACAAAGCAGTGGACCTGGAAATTAGAAATTTTAATTGAAAGCACACATACACAAAGCAATTTTGTAGCCCTCTGAACACAAAGGGCTATAAAAGAAAGCAGGATATTACTAATTTTGTATGCTGTGGGGCATATTGTGATATATTTTGGGATATGTATATTAGATCTGAAACCAGACTATATGTAAAAAATGTTAAAATCAAACCTTCCCCACTATTTTTACTTACCTCTACAGGTTCTTGTTACGTGCACTTCATTAGCTATGAGATATGCTAAAGGCAGAAAGCTGAGAGACAACACTCCAGGTTCTTTCTTCTGTCCAACCTTTTTCTGAGGTTTAATCACAGGATATGAGAAATTAAAGGGTCTTCACTAAATGACACTTTATTTCTTGCCCTTCCCAAACCATATCTTAGATTCACGCTTTTAGCATGTGTTTAAGGACTTTGTGAAATTATGTCTTTGCCCGTACTTGCAGCTCTGAAAGGTGAGCAACGCAGAAAATGTGCAGTCTACTGCAAAATTGCCACATGCTTCCCAAAAGTGAGAACATTAACAATGCAACAAAGTCAAGCAACACTGAGTACTATAACKGGCAGATGGGGAGAAAGGTCCAATACAGCATAAAGGCTACTCTTAAGCTGCAAAACCTGTGAGCGTTCTCAGCTCCAGAGCTGCAATCAGTGTCCTGACTCTGTAGAAGACCTGCTTCTTCTCCTCCACCATGGTTTCCACGGGAAGGAAATCCAGCACGTATGCTGGAAGCAACCCACAGCTGACTGGGTCCCCCACCTGGGAGATCAGAGGACCACCTGATCAGCTTAGCAGAGCCATGTTTGTCGTATCCATTGCTAGCCAAATATGAGAAAGAAACTGAATAATGCCAATCACTTAAGTAAAACCTTTGTTAATTTATGTTCTACAAATAGAAAATATATGTAATATTTTGCCACTTTAAATAAACATATCATATAAATAAACTTTTCTTTAGAAAAAAAATATTTAAGTAAACTTATAATGAATGTAACAATAGCAACAAAGCTCATCAAAAGGAACTCTTAGTTAGAAAAAGCTGCAGACTGACTCTCATCTGGTGCAATTCAGTGTCATTCCATTGATTCAGGGATCTGTGTTGATTTAGTGCAGTCAAGGATCTCATCCAACATTAACAAATTTCACTTTAAATGAATTGTCATAGAGATTGCAGTATCTCAAATGTATTTTTGCAGGGGGTGAACTGATTGCATAGCTTATTGAGCGGGGGATTTATGTATTCTCATTACTGAGGAGTTATCTGGAATACTTTATCGATGCATTTGTGTTGGATAATCCATAATTATCAGCGGCTAAAAATGACTGAAAAATGACCATGAAAAAGTCAATGAAAATGTTGATGGAAAAGTAGTTCTGTATTTTGCCCAACTCTAAATGTGGTATAAAAGCCATTCCCTTCAGGCAGGTGAGGAGATAAGCTATTTTGATAGCTCTTGTCATGAGTTTAAAATGGAAAAATTTGATATTGTATTGGAGGCACCAAGAGGACAGAGTGAGAAGAGGTCTGTCTTTGTTCTGCCAGGTGCAGAAATATCATTAGCACAGGAAGGAATCACTTCTCATTGGTTAAGAAGCAAAATATGTTTTGTTACCCGCAGAGGAGCTTTCATTTGGAAATTCTGGCACTTTGCATCCTGTTTGTGCTCCCTTCTCAAAAGAGAGCATTGGTACTGAAGTGGGATAAATAGGCACCCCCTGCTTGGGCAATAAGGTGGTGAAAACATAAGTGTTTTGACAGTGATTTTCAGTTTTACAGTCTAGTCTGTCTTCAATTGTCTTCTTTGGAGTGAAAAGGGAAACAGCTCCCCAAATCTCAAAAAGTTTCTTCACCATGACATAGCAAGATCTATTTACTTGGGCTTTTGAGCAAAGAGATCATGAAGAAACTCATATATTGGAAAAAAGTGTGATTTTATTTTGCTTTACTTAGTAATATATCTAGCAGTCCCTCGAAGGATAGGTGTATTACATTGTGAAAACTAGTAGAGATTGAAATACACCCATTTTCCTTGCTACATATGCATCACCTACACAGCCCACTCAGTCTCCTTGTTGCTTGTTGGCCAGTTATTTGCATGTGCCATGGGAGAACACGTTTTGAAAAGGGAACTCGATGAACAGGGGAAGAGTGACCTTGTGAATGATTTCTAGATCATTCCCTGCCTACAGGCGCCATTGGGAAAAAAAATACGAAAGCACAGATGTCTGTCAGCCAGAATGACTGTATCTTTTCTTAAGCTTCTGGATATATCAATTTGGTAAGTATGTCAGCTGTCTGTAACTGTGTCATCTAGCTGTCCATCACCAGCAGCTGACTTTTCTCCTTCTTCTATAGTTTCATTATCCCTTAAACCATTCTTCATCAGTCAACCATTCTTTCATATTAAAACTAAGTAATGGAAACATTGCTTACATTCCCCTATCTGTTAAAACATAGTTAATTTAAACTATTTCCTGTAGAGGAAATGATTGAGATGATGTGGTTTGCATCTTCGTGGTGTTTTTTTTTTTTTTCCCTTCTGGGCATGAGACAATGTAGATTCAGTAAATAGATCTAACTGTGTGTAGCGGGAATGATTCCCATGCTTTAGGTTCATTAGTCTCACAGTGTGATCATTAATAAAAATGAATTTGACTAGACTAGATGCAATTACAGCAACTGGAGTTAAAAATTGTGTACACATACATGTTTAYAAAAAGGGGGATTATTCTAAAATTATGTTTGGATAAACGACAGAGAACAATGTGCATGGCTGGAGTACATGTCAGTGACTGTTATTCTTAGTTTACAGAAAAGGAACTGGGCCCAGTGGTCAATTCATTCTCTAATTAGACCAAATTATTAATAGTCCACCTTTATGAGCCCTGATCCAAGCAAAGTTTATACTTTATGTGTAGGCACGAAGGTAGCACAATCATCTGAGAGGTGAGTGTTCAACCATTTTCAATGTATGTACATGGTACACAAGTAGCTGAATTGGTGCCAAAAGTATTGTATAGTTGAGTAAATCTGTCTTCTTTACACATTATGGCTAATGGTGATGTAATGGTCTCAATGGCACTAGGCACTTGGCTTGGGTTGTGCAGCTGTGCCACATTGCCTATTTAATTGAAAGGCAAAAAGGATCTACACACCACACCACAGGGAAACCAGGTGAAATTACCCTGTCAAGTTTGCATAACAGAGATCCCATTTACCCACAGATCTTTTCAGTCACACCTACTCTTTGCCTAAAATATTCCTTTCACCTTTTTTTTCCTACTTTTTCTCACATGATTTCCTTACTGTAATGGAAGGAATGCATCAGCCTTGAAACACCCTGCAGAATGCAAGGTCCCACAGCCAGGCCCAGCGTCCCACATTCTTTGCTAATGTTTATTTGCACTGAAGTGCTGCACTGTGTAGTACCCGCAAAACACCACGTGTGACATTGTGGGATCAAATCTGATTATGAATCCTTATTACCAATAAAACATTGCAGATCTGCTGGCTAGTGTTACTTAGGGGAACTTCTCTAAAACCACCATGCAGTCTGTTCTCACCTTCATTGCCATCTTGTTTTCTTCATTCTCCCCTCTCCCACTTAGTTATGTTAGAGCGAAATTATAAAAGGTATTTCACTGTTAAGCTAAGATTTTTTAAGTAGATTTTGGTTATCTACTTTCTGTATCTCCTTCTAGTCACTGATATTGCAAGTGCAATAGAAAAGTTTCACGATACTGCACAGCCAAATTTCCCATATACTCTACATGTAAAGGTCATTTTGTGTGGCAAGATGGCCTTTTGCTGTTTTTCAGTCTCTCTGTCTGTCTCTGCTGCTTAAAGCCACTATCTTAAAAAGATACTAAACTTCTGCTTGCAACTAACTTCAACACAGAAAAAAATGCCTGATTTGTACCTTCTGCAAGAAGTTGATAGTGCTGTTGATTGAGGCACTGACTGCAAGCAAAAGTGGAACAATTCTCTTCTGGTTGTTCCTAAAAGGTAGGGATAAGTAAACAACAACCATAAATAGTGAAAAGATAGTTAACTCAGAGGAACCGATCACTTCAAAATGTAAAATATCGGAGAAAGCTTTTGTTTCAAAAAAATATAATTTCTTTCACTTCAAAATGTCACCAAACACAGTTGATTGAGTAACCTTCACTGGAACAGAAAGGTATGTGGGGTACCATATCTCTATCAAGCAGAAGATTTGTGCATATTAGATAAGAGTATTACACAGAGTCAAACTGTATTCAGTTCACATTTAACTTGACGAAGGTCTCGGAACTTGAAAGTTTGAGAATTACAGAGTTTAGACAGTTTAAAAATGTCTAATTGCAAACATATACCATCATGACATTTCAGCTGGGAGATGGTATAAATCTCTAAGAACCAAAATATTGGTTTGCTTTTTAACAAGCTCCCTTCCTGTGATAAAGCCACTTCTTTCACTAGGCAGAACAGAGTAGACCAATAAAATTAAAGTACCGCATGCTCTAAGTTACACATGTTTGAGACATAAAAGACAAAGCAGTATTAGATTTAGACTTTGTGAATGACCTGGAGTACAAGATAAAAGTAATTTAGATGATAAACAGTGCAGTTACTCAACACTCGATATCACCAGTAATCATTTTAAAAATCACTCCGCTTCTCTGCACAGTTTTCCAAGTAGCAGTGTTTGCTTCTTCCTGTAATTCAAATTCCTCTGGGAGATACTGTCTTTACAGAAGGCAGTGATTAGCAACACTGTTAAAGCAGGCCTGAAGTTCTGGAGGAGGGAGTAGCTARGAAAAATGAGATTGTGTGAAATGGGGATCATGCACACAGCCAACCAGGCACTAAAACAAGTGTTTTGTTAAATGTGGACAAATATACAATATATCTTTATTTTGTGTTCTGAGGCTTGTCAATATGTAAGCTGAAAAAACAGAATATTGACATTTAACCATCCATCACTCTTTGCAGAAAATATTTAGCATCCTCTGAATTTCAAAAGGTTAGCCTCTTAATTCTGTGTTTATAGATGGAAATGGGTGGAAGTCACAAAAATGTGACTGTTTTAAAGRCAATGGAATTTTCCCCGATTTAATTTACAGACTGAAGGTAAACTGTGATGATTTGCTTCAACCTGCTATTCCAAAGTGGGTGTCTCAGCTGTGGCAGATCATATAGTCTGGTGCTGCCCTGCACATGGTACAGACTGCACCATCCTGCTATACTGCAGATAAATTTGTCCGCTGGAAGCTCCCAATTAGCAGGTTTGGGACCCTTGCTTGTTGACCTGCCACTCCTCTGTGTTTACAGAAACTCAGTTCAGAGCATTCAGCCAGTAAAGGAGTGGGGCCAGTACCTTGCACGCAGCATGGGAGAGCAAAGGTAGGAGCAGAATTGACCCTTATGGTGGGACAACAACTTTCCAGGTTTCTGYTCTTCTTTAGTAAAACTGCTCCCTATTCTTTTTCCATCTTTATCCTTTCGCCTAAAGCCTCTCCTCTCAAAACAGTGTTTTCATTAGCTTCCAAAAGCTACTTGCCTCCTAATTCACTAGTGTTAGTCAACAAGCAGGGAAGACTCAGGTAGACATAACTGGGAGGGGGAAGAACTTGCTTAGTTGTAGGCACAGTGGGCACAGTTGTAGGGCAGCTTGTACAGCCATCCATGCAGAGCTATAAATGACAAAGCTACAGGATAACTGAGTGTTATTGCAGCTCATACCCATAAATCATCTAATTCCTTTGGTTGTCTTTTCATCAGGTGAAGGAAAACCACTTTCAGAAGCTTTCTTTGCATCACGTTCATACAAGGCTTTACTATGAGGCTATAATCTGTACTAGTATATAGGTGATAGAGCTCTGAACTGCCAATAGGTGATCGGATGGGTTTGGCTCGGTACACAAAAGATCGTACCATAAATGTGCTGAGCCCATAGGCTGAGCAACACCACATCCATATGACAATCCAGAGCCTTTGATTCCTAATATACTATTTGAAAGTGTACACTTTGTTTCTTCTTTTTAACATACAGGTCACTGCTATCTCAATTAAACTTTGCTTTGGATTTTTTTTGTTTATTTCCCTCCCACCTCCTTTCAGCTTCTGGCTGTTTTGCCAGCTCAGTGATTTTGCAATTTATTTTCTAGTGAGAAAGCATGGAATCATAAATATGGGCCAGAAATGAATTAGATAGAAGTAATATGACAGCTATTGCTATGCTTTTCACTGAGAGAAATCTTCAGGAGGAGAGATACGGACAGAAAGACAACRAGCAGAAGGCACCCTTGCCTCCCCTGGAAGGCCGTACAGGAAAGCTGTTTTATAGAATGAGCCTGTGAGACTCTCCAGCAAGACTGAAGCAAAAAACAGCCCCAGTCAAATATGAGCGAAGCAATAACTTCCCACTGTCCTCTAACAACTACAAGGCCATTCAGAGATCACTTTAAAAAAAGTATTACCTGCTCAGTGCACAGAAAATGGTGATGGTAACATGCTCTGCTGTGCTTGTTGCTGGTTACTGTAATGGTGACTCCACTTTGAGGCAGATTTTAAAAAGCTTACCAAGCTAACCACATCCTTTCCCCTCAGTTTGCCCACCTTCAGGTAACTCCTTTTYCCCAAATCTTCGCTCACCTTATTTCAGTCTGTCTCAGTTCAGGCATTCGGCAAGCTGGAGCTCTTCCATACAGCTAACGTGAAGTCACTCAGATCCTCAGATGGATTTGGGTCAGCTGTTGGCACCTGGGGAATATTACCCTTTTTCTGCTGTGGGAGAACAGTTACAAATATGCTTAAATTTTATTTTGATAAGGCATTATTTAATAGTAGATGCTTTTCACTTAATGATCTGTGTTTGAGGAAGAAAGAGGTGCTCTGCGTGTGTATGCATGCAACACAAAAAGGTACTAATTTGTCAAGTGCTAAAACAYATAGAGATGAGTACTGAGATCTGTTGGATTTGCTAGAGCAGCAAGCTATGAAGCATCTTGGCCTTGTGTCTGGTTTGGCTGTGGTAGTCATCTACCATGTAGGACTAGATGCAATAAAATCCCTGTGCCTACTATAATCAGTGTATAATGAACAAAAGATAAACAAAAGTGATTTCATGTTAGCTTTTGGTAAAACCACTCTTGCTGTCAGTCCTCCGGGGCAACGACAGTTCCTTTTCTATTTGGTGATTAAATTTAATTTTTGCAATTTAACATTTACCATCTACTCATGATTCCTTAGTTGCAGAAACAGTATGATCTCATTATGGAACCCTTCTACCTTTTTTCAGGACCAGTGAGTCAGATTAATTCCAGGTGTGTCTCCATTCATTGGTGGGCTTGCACTAAGCACAAATGTCACCAAGATCATTTTGGGAAAACTGGAAGTGTCTATCTTGTTGCATACAGAAGGCCCAGCTCTGCACGGAATGAAGAAAAACAATTGAAAGCTATAGATTTTCCATACTTTGCAGGCTTAAGTGGCAGAATAGAGTGCCATTTCCTACATTTATTTTGTTAGGCTGTCTTGTCTGATTTCTCCTAGGGACTGAATGAAAACTGAATGTAGTTCTTTTCTTTTGAATGATTGACAGAATGTGAGCTTAGACAAGTCTATTTAGAGACAGTCATAACCCCAGCATAAGGGATCTTGGAAAATATACTGACTTTGTAGTGGTATGTACCTCCCTTTCCCCTGAGTACCATCCTATTCCAGTCATTGCTGACAGAATAAAGAACTATCAAAATAACAAGATTCAAAATAAAACTCTGGAAATTCTTATGAAACATGAAAGTATTGTGCTTCAAAATTCCAGACTGAGGAGACTGCAATAGGTATGCAGTTAAATGTTTGGAGGAAAAAAAAAAAAAAAGAAAGCAAACCCTAATATTAAAACAAAGCAAGCTGTAAGAAACACTTACTATGCATCAGGTTAACTGTAATCTAATGACCACAGTGAACTCATCTGCAATACCGTATATAAACCCAAATGTTAACCAGGAAAGATATGGGAGGAGGGAAATAGCAGTGCATGAGGACAACTATGAATTTGTCATGGTTTAACCCCAGCCAGCAACTAAGCACCACCCAGCCGCTCGCTCACTCCCCTCCGGGGGGATGGGGGAGAGAATCGGAAGGGTAAAAGTGAGAAAACTCGTGGGTTGAGATAAAGACAGTTTAATAGGGGAAGCAAAAGCCGTGCGCGCAAGCAAAGCAAAACAAGGAATTCATTCACCACTTCCCATRGGCAGGCAGGTGKTCAGCCATCCCCAGGAAAGCAGGGCTCCRTCACGCGTAACGGTKACTTGGGAAGACAARCGCCATCACTCCGAACGTCCCCCACTTCCTTCTTCTTCCCCCAGCYTTATATGCTGAGCATGACGCCATATGGTGTGGGATGTCCCTTTGGTCAGTTGGGGTCAGCTGTCCYGGCTGTGTYCCCTCCCAGCTTCTTGTGCACCCCCAGCCTGCTGGCTGGTGGGGTGGGGTGAGGAGCAGAAAAGGCCTTGGCTCTGTGTAAGCMCTGCTCAGCTGTAACGAAAACATCCCTGTGTTATGGACACTGTTTTCAGCACAAACCCAAAACATAGCCCCGTACTAGCTACTATGAAGAAAATTAACTCTATCCTGGCCAAAACCAAAACAGAATTATATCATCACTCACAGTGGTGAAGGTGACAGACAGGGAACAGTCAAAACCTTGAAAGAGCGAGGAGGACAGCAAGGCATGCTTAACACCTGCTGTCGCAGCATCTCTGCTAGGGCAGGTTTTGGCACCCTCCGAGACAAGAAAGCAGAGAGAAAGTAGGTGSTGGGTAGAAGGATCTTACCCAAATGGATGAATTCATTCCATGCCAACCTTTTGCTTGGAAGCAAAGGGAAGAGAAACACTTAGAATGGATCCAGCTCAGTCAGAGGCATGTAAAATGTAATGAAACTTTTCCAGAATGAATATTTAATTAGTTTTAAGGGAATATGAAACTTGTGCTCATAATTTTCACTGACCTATGCACCACTTGCTACAAATAGAAACAAGCATCTCAGCRTGGAAGAAGTTCTTCCTCATCGATTTCACTCTGAGCCAAAAGCATTTTGTACTGATGACTCTAAGTTTATCCAGACTGCTGAACCACCATTTCAAATGATTTCTGGTCTGTCAGTTGAACTTAGCTGATACCCAATAGCAGAGCTTTCCCAAATTCCTTGTCAGCCTCTAGAGTATTGTGGATCAATGTAACATATCTGCAGTTTGTGTATGTAGTAATATATACATTCAGGAACCCAAATAATTTTTCTTTGGCTTGGTCCTTTAGTTTGATACTGTGTTGGTCTACTATGTTATTTTAATCAGAAAATGATAATTCTACTTATTCCTCAAAGACTATTAAATTACTGAAGAGATCTGCATAATATATCCTTACGTTTCTTAATATATACTAAACTAAATTTATGTTTTGTTAAATATTGATTCTTAAGTGATATTGATGAGAACTTAAATAGGGCTTTATCTTTTTTGGAGTAATTGATTCAGCTGGAGTAGAAAACCAGAATACATATGACAATTTTGAGTATCTAGTAATACTAGAGGACATATTAGTAAATACTTCACAAAATTCTGTGATTCAATGAAAATATTTAACATGTAGCAGTGGTAATTGTATATGTTCTGAATTCTCTTATTTATGCCTCAGAAGAAAATGGAGGAAAAACAGTAGACAAAGGAATCTGTTGTACCCAGTGCCCTACTGGTTCTGAAAATGTGGCAAATCTAGAAAATGTCTGCCTCTTACTATATTATAAAGGGAAATTATAGAGCCAAATTTAAGACAGAGAAATTTAAATGAGCAATGTCTGTTGCAAGCCTGCGTTCAGCTTCATATCCTACATTTGCTTAGTACTTCTTCAGTACCTATTCTGCCATCTAGGTTCTTCAGTGTACTCATCATTGCAATGACTGTCCGATAGCGAACTGTCACAATCTTTGGATGAAATCCACATGGTTTGATTCAAACAGAAGGGCAAAAATCATGTTATCAATGGATTAAAAAGCCCAGGTGACAGACATTTGAGTCATYAGCTGCAGGGAATTTTTACTGAATATTGAGAGTTTATGTTCTCAGGGCGGGTTTAAATTGCAATGCAGCCCTGACAATGAATAAATACAACCAAGCCTCCTTCCCCAGCTTACATCTCCTCCCCAGGAAGATAGAGGAATATGCTAGAAAAGGATAGGTAAAGCTTCTGAAAATTATTTAAAAGCATTTGAGATCCTAAAAAAGGTTAGTTTCTAAATACCTGAAGGCATGAGAAGGCAGAGAAGTACTTATTATTTATTCACATGTCATCATTTCCCCTACTTAATTCTTCATTACCGCAAAAAACAAAGGAGATCCATTTCCGTATAAAACCTAATTCATACTGCCGGGAGGTAGGGAAGAAAACCTGGATAGAGACTGATAATTCTCAAATCACATTTTTGTATTAGGATTATTAATGTATGAACTTTTTTTCCAGCATAGCGTATCTTCCAAGGAGCTTGAAAGCTTTTATAGTTTTTGACCTATCTTATGTTCTGTCAAATAAAAATAAGTAACACAAAGTAATTCATATAGCAAAAAGTGTATATAACCAAGTAGCAGTAGGTGATTGTATTTGTGAAGTTCAATTGTGAATATCATTGTTAAAGAAAAGACAGGAACATGATGGTGCAGCTTTGTACAAAATGTCTTTAGAAATAAGTACTGCTTAAGGCAGTGCTTGGTTTCTAATATAAATCAGATTATTTTGGCACTCAGCAGATACAACCACTGAGCCTRCCCAAAATAGAGACTATATTCATTTAAATATATGAATCAAAGCACTCAGCATCAAATTCAGCTCATCTAGTTCATGTGCTCATTATGGAAGTAAATTGATCTGAATGCCTGAAATACCCCATTGTCTGGTCTTTTGTGAAGTCATTTATGASTTTTTAAAATGGGAACTAAGACTTTAGTATTGAGTTCCATTTTTGTAGCATTTCATTTTACACAGGTTCTCAGACTTTCACAAAGCAAAGAATGCTGAAGGATTTAGTCCATAGGTTCTCAGTCTGTGCCCTTATTAAATAGAATACGTAATTAGGTATCAGTTAGCAAACAAATTTCTGTCTCCATTTTCAACTGTGCTATCGAGATCTATCCTACTGTATTACCCCTGCATGAAAATCTGATCTCAGTTACATCTCTGACTGGAGTACAGCCTCAACTGATTGCAGTACAGCATGTGCACACAGAGGCTGTCACACTATATCCTGTCATAAACTATCATAATCTTGTGCTGCGCAGCGAGTCTGTCTGCTGATACAGGTTACTTTTCTAGAATCGTAAGCAGCAAGACGGGTTGCGGTGCTGGGAATTTAGGCATATGTTAGTTTTACATAATTGTGTTAATAATGGAAATCACTGAGCATACTCTATTTATTCATAGGCTTTTATGCAATCATTATCTTAATTGTATCAAAATAGCAAGTAGCTTTTTATAAACTTGTGACAGGGGAGGAGATCTTATTTAGCAATCAGGACCTGTCACATCAGGTAAGATATCAGAACTCTACATGAGATAATATATTTAAAAGCATTCTGGTGGATCAATTTTTAAGTTAATTCCACTCAGCAGTTGCCCTTCCTAAAGTACTTTCAAATGACTGCATTGTTTAAGTTTAATTTTAATAACTACTGCCTCACTAAATAGCACTTGTTCAGTGACATGCATGAACTAAGCTCCACGTTACTATCATCTGGAATGGCTCTCTATGGATTCACTCGTTGCATGGTCTTAAGAGGTTTCCATGAAAAGAKACTGCTCGATTTCTGTATGAAAATCTGGCATCTAGAGTATGTGATGGATGAGCTGTGAAGAGAATGGGCCAAATAACATCAATGCTATTTATGTACCCTCCTGTTTATACATATCCTGTATGAATATATATGCAGTGATGCTAACGCATAATTTCTRCCTATCCACCACTCCCTCAGCTTGATTACGACTTTTGTTTGGGAGTGGTAGTCTTCAAAGGCTTAGAAATATTCAGAGAAGTTGGCCAGTTAGTACATTACCTTTCTGTTACACAATTGTTAAAAGCATTGAAACCAATTCCAATCAACTTCACCTCATCAGGTATGTTAGAAAGTTATGCAATAAAGAGACCAGTTTTAGGCACCCTAACTCCAAAATGGCTTGGTCTTGTTCACAGTTTTTACTCCAGTAGGTAACTTATATCGTTTGATTACAGTATGGGCTGCTTGACAGGCTATGAATATGCCTGTGTTTATAGAACTCCAATGGGTATCAGTCATTATTGACACCATCTGTTTACTTCAGTGCTAACATTTCCAATCTGTTCTGKTTAAAGGTAAATGCTGAAGAGGCATTCAAGCAGCTCTGCTGGATGAAAGAAATTTTGCCTGGATACAAAGATTTTTTCTTTTTGCTTCCTTTCTTACACTTTGTGCAAACATGCAAGGTTCCCATACACTTGAAGGTAAAATAACTTCTCGATGAAATGAAACAGAAGGGTCTATTAATTTTTGGCACAGAGACTGTATGTTTGACTTCCTATAATCACAGCTGTCATGCTTGCTGGAATAAAAATATATATTGCAATGTCCCGCTATGTGGACAGTTAATATTTTCTTCATGAGAAATAAGAAATGAAATTTCATGGGAAATGAAACTTGAATACAAAATGTGATCCGTATTTCTATAGTGTGTTAATTATTAGCTGATAGAGTGTATGAGGAAGTACACATGTGAGTAGCTTATTTAAAGGAGGAAAGGGAAAAGTACAAGGAATTAGCCAATTATGATACGTGATAATACTCAAACTAATGTTGTGTGTTACTGACTATTCTATGATATATGAGCAATAATTACCTGAACTGCTTTGAATCATTTACTGGTTCTCTGGTAGTTTATAGCTCAAGCTTTATGAAACTTCCCAAGTTAGAAAAAAACAGACTGAAATTGTAAGCACAGTAAACTTTTCCATTGGTTCCTTTGTTACACTATGTAATAATGAAAAAATGCATATGAGCATGTAATAGTGTGTTTGCAAAAATGAGATGGAGTTCTTAATTTCCTCTGCATTCCTGAATTTTATTTTGTTTTTCATGTAACTCTAAATGGCAGAAATTTCATTTGTAAGCTGACAATTGGTTAATGACTGCACATACTTTATTTCCTTTTTTTCTTCATAGTCATGTCACTGAAATGTCTCAGGAAAAGGACCGCAACTTGCAGAGTTCTGGGTGATAAACATACCCTGTTTGGATGAGTCGGAAGGATGATCTAGCTTTTAAATTGCAGTGTAGAATAAAGATGTGCAAGATTGGGTAAGCATTGAAAGCTTTTGGACATGGTAGCACACAGCTTTATACAGTATAATTTTGTTCTTAACAAAGTACGATTGATTTAGAATGCCAGATTTCAGCTCCCAGCTTGATCAATCTGCTTTGCACACTAAAATGACTCGCTGACACTCTGACCAGCAGGTTTCAAAGAGTCACTAAGTATTCAGTGCTCACTAAGCATTCTAAAAAACAGTCTTCAGAGGTCATGTTTCATAAAAGTAATATTTTTACTGCTACTTCCAGTATAATTAGTGTAGCATGCTATTTTGTTTCATGTAGCTTTAGATGATAGTTCTAAATTTTACTTTGACACACTTTCACTCATTTTTATTAACATTATTTGCTATGCTATTCCTATTTTCTGGCTTTGCAGTCCTCTTTTTACAAACAAAATTCTTACTCCATTTACTCAAAGCCAAAAGGCAGAGCTTCTGTTCTTCAGCACGTTTACTAGCCCAATGTGTAGCAAGATCAACATGTCTTAAATTTTTTTTTCACTGTTGAAGTAATTTAGGAGAATTAGACTGAAACGCATCCAATTATGCTCCGTCTGGAACATGCTGAATGCAACAGAACCCAAGTACCTTTGCAAATATAACCTGTGAAGTGTCAAGACAATAGTGTTTGTAAAGGTAATGCCGTTATTTTCATTCTCTACTTTTGATGAGCTGGATATTTAATGGTATGCTGTTGTTCAAAATCATGTTCTGAAAGAAAATGAATTAACCTACTTAGCATGGGCCAGAAAAAGACCACAAAAAAAATTGACACTGAAATTTGGGTCTCACATGCGCAGTCCATTTCATCTTCATTTCAGTTTGCTTTCTCAAAAAGTTATAAGGATAAATAAAAAAGGCACTTTTTGGAAAATGTTTCCTGTCATCAAAATAAATGCCCATTATTAAGTACTAAAATGTATAATACTCACTGAAAGAACAATAGAAACTAAGTATCCATAGTACTTTAAAAATATTTCCTCATACTTTCAAAAATGAAGTAATGTTAAGGAACTAGCAGAGCCAAAGTTGTAATATTAAATCAAAATGAAAACAAAAGGACTTACAGAGTAATTTCATAAATTGTATTGGCATTTGGTAATTATGTAAAATATGGTCAGAAGTATATAAAACAGAAGGTAATATAAATGGAGCAAAGCTGGAAATATTGCTGGTGGATGTAAGCCAACTATTTTCAGCTACAAGCATAAAATAAAGTTAGTAGTTCAAAGTAATTACTGTTCTTTGTTTCTCAAAAATGTTCAGGAGAAATCGTAACTTACAGGAGTCTAAGGAAATTTGGAGTCATCAAAAACTATGCTACAAACAAARAGGTGAAATGCCTACTTTCCTACTGCAACTCTGTCCCTGACACAAGGTATGGTTTTAGTCAAGTCATTTCTGTTTCCTTGGGCTAGTCACTAGTTTTGTTTGATGCAAACGGAAATAACATTTATTTACTCCATAGAAGTTCACTAGTGAAGGGATACGTGCTCTCAGAAAAATTAAAAAATGCTGTGACAAAGAATGGTTAAGATATTGAGCTGTGATTCTGGGCATTGATTTTTAGGTCTATCTTTATCTGTATCTCTTATGCCACTTTGGTTATTTCACCTCTTTTGGCTTTATTTTCTCCTACCATTTGGCTCCAAAATTGTTTTTTGCCATCCTCAAAAGCTTTGCAGCCATTACTGTAAGAACCAGTACAGGGAAGAGTACAGGAAAACCTAGTGATGACTGCTGCATGCACAACCTACTATGGAGGTACAGTTCTGGAAAAAGTGGGGTTTTCCCTCCTTCCTTTCTTCCCCTTTCCYTTTAGGCTCATAAATGAAAATTAGCCAATATTAGCAAAACTTTCTTATTCAACTGTTTAAACTAATGCAKCTCATATTCATTGAAATGTGCTAGAGTGCGCTCACGTAATCTGCTAGATYTGCTGTGGTGGTAACCACAGGGAGAGAAACGGGGCTAAGCTCCTCACTGAAAGAGGGCTGATGACTGCTTTGTCAGCAAACACATCTGTGGCTCGGGGAGGATGCGTGTCCATGACCTCAGCTAAATGGAATTGGGCAAAAAGCCAGCACTGATTCTTAAAACTGTTCAGCAGCTCAATCTAGGGCACCTTCATTTTGCAGGACAGCCTGTTAGAAGCAGATTTGAGTCTAAAGCTGTGGTTCATTTTATATTTCTCTACTGTCTCCTATTAAAGGCATCTGGCCTCTGCTTGACATACCGATGAAATTAAATATGTGTATCCAGAGCTGGATATGCCACTTACCTAAATAAGTTTAGGAAAAGATTGCCTTAAAAAGAGCATCTTCCAGAGGCTAAGAGTTGTCAAACACTGCACCTGCAGTAAACAGAAAAAGATGTCATTTTTTTCTGTTGATATAGGTATCAGTTTATCTCTTTCTCTTACAATTTTATTACTGTTCTTTCTTCATGCTAAGGTATTTTATGTCACCAAGACAAAATTTGGCATCTCTCTCCAAACAACTGCTCAAATTGGATGCCATTCTAACCTTCCAAGCATTGTAAAAGATATTAGATGGTTTGTAATATCCAAATCTCTTTGGGACGAATCCCAAAGATATGCAAGCAGGTCATCTCTTTACATACTCATCCATCTTGGAAAGCTGTTTAAGTTATTTGTGGAACATTTTTGCAGAATAGATACACACCTTATTTAATTGAGCAGAGCTGTTAAGTACATTCAGCCRGGCTTTCCCTGCAGATGTCTGTACCATGTACAATATTGCACTCTGTGGACATGCAAATTTTTTTCACAGCTGCTCAAACATTGCCTTGAAGCATCAAAATGATCTGGGCAATTAAGTTATAAGAAAAAATAACTTACATTTGTTAAAGATCTGTATCTTTTAATATTTTGAATTCTCATGGCAGTTTAAATGTGATAGGAATGCAAGGCTGAAAATCYATATTTTTAAATACTTTTTAAAAATTGAAAGCACATTAACAATCATTATCCTGATTTACAAATGGGCAAATGAAATAAATGTTTTCTAAGAGAAAGAGCAGCAAAATTGGTAATCTGAGGAAAGCTTACTTTCTTATTTTTCATGTTACTTACTGCATTATTTATCTAAGTCACTTTTTTAAACACAAGCATCAATAAGCAAATTCTATAGCACAGTAAGAATCTGACCTGCAATTTGGATGAGCTACACTCAGACAATGCTATTAGATCTAAGTAATGCGACTAAATCTGATAGTGATCACTATAATACAATACTCTGAAGTTTCTTAATGCAAGCATTCTAGGTGTTTTTCAAGCAATGAGTCCTCGAAACTCACCACCCCGCAGTAGCCATTAAACTCACTTTACCAACAGACCAAGCACAGGCTGACCAAGAGTTCCATAAAAAATGTGCGGCAAACATGACTAGAAACCAGCTCTCAGCCCAAACTAGAGATACACTCTGATTTCTCTATCTTTTCCTTTCTATGGAAGTAGCAAAATGCAGCTGGTTCTGCCAGTGCTGATAAAGAACAGAACTATGATATATGCAATGAAATAGGTAGTCTAGTATATTAAAGAAATCTCCAAATCTATAGTAGTAAACCCTGTATTTCTCAGGGAAAACATCAGTATCTTYTTCCAGTAAATAAAGCCTACTCTTATTTGACAGTAAAGCTGTAAATATTTACTATCCTATGTTGCTTTAACTTTTTGTTGAAATGACCTACTATCAGTTTGTTGAGGTATTCACAGCATTAAAACTGCCCCRCCCTCTGCTAGTCATCCCAACTGGGAAGCCAGGTATTAAGCAGACATAGAGACTGTTGCCACCAGTTGTCATCTTTCCTGATGCAAAGCCCTATTGATTGAGCAGTCTCAGAGTTTTTCATGCAACTAAAAACAAAGAAAAAAAGCAGGGGGGGGGGGGCGGCTACGGGGAAAGGAGCTTCTACTGATGGCAGTCTTCCAGTTATAATCTGAAAGAAACAGCTTGTGCCTGTCTTCATTGTCCAAGTAGAAAACAGTGCTGTCTTCACCGGCGCAAGCTGAAGCTCGCTGAAGAGGAGAACTGGAACGGAACAGACACTCAGGATTTCAGAAAGATTTCAGTACAATGACATATGATCATTAAGTTCCCCTTAAGTTCTCCACTGGAAATTAAAACAGGGACTGAACAGAGCCATTGCACATTAGATTACTGTACTACAAATGCCATACTAATAAACTTGCTCAACCACTATACATGAATTTATATATATTAGAAACACTATAACACAGTTTATTCTGTATTAAAATCACAGTTCTTTATACACTTGCCTCATTTTCCTCCCTGGAAACTGGTGGTCAGCAATTGGTGTCCAATTTACGATATCCGCTAATGTAACTGTAATTTCTCTCCAAGGAGTGATACCAGAACTTAGTGATACTGGATAGCATAACTTCAAGGTTTTATGTTCTCTGGTATAAACCTGCTGTGCAGGAGATATTTTGCTACTTTTTAAATTTTAGCAGTTTTCCCTTTTTTTAATTTGGGTTTTTTTTTTCAATGTGATGATTTTACATTGCTAGTGAATTCCTCCTCCATCTTATACTGCATGCAGTGTAGCCTACAGTGCAGTACAGACACACGTCTATTGATTTTACTTTGCACAATAACTACCACATCATAACGGTTCAGCTGAAACTAATGGAACTAATTAAGCAACAGGGACCTCCAAGTCAGAGATCATAGATTTGCAGTTCTATCAGTCCATCTGTTTTATCTTCCTGTCAAAGCAAGACTTTTCTATGCAATATATCTTCTTTTGTTCATTATGCTTCAAATTGCACTAAAAGATTGGGGCTTTCACATCTTGCCCCAGGAGACCGCTCCACAGCATAATAAATATCATTGTCACGGATCTTTTCCTGCATTCAGCAATATTATACTTCTTTAAATGCATGCCATTTTTCTATTTACAACTTCTTGTTCTGTCTGAAGAAAGCCCTCCTCTTCACCACTGAGCTTTAAAAATTAGCAGACAGCCTTGTCTTGCCACACGTTGCCCACTGAGTCAAGCAGCAGTTTTGTTTGGTAGGCCTCCACAGAAGGCTTTTTCAAACTGAAATTAGATAGTTTTGTATGTAAGAGGTAATTAGCCCAGCTACTACAGACAGGTTTTAACGGAAACTGGATGGACCTCCACAGAGTTTCATCAGGAGGTTGCACAGCTGCCTCTCTTCCTGATACTTCCAATCTCTTAGGAAGCACTGCATGGAACATTGCATTTAACGCTTTTTAGGACATATCAACCAGTACCTCATTGTTACAAAATCTAAAAATTAAAGAGTCACAACCCTATGCCTTCCCTAACATTTGATCAAAAATTAAGGATGGGAAGAGAGATGAGCTTGTGGAAAGCAGAAATATTTGAATAGGAATTACTAGCAATAGAGAAGTCCCTGAAACAAGAAAGGGATAGTTTGCTTCTTCAGAAGACACCTGCAGTGAGGAAGGAGCAGGAGTCTTCAAGCTATAAAATTTCTTTAGAGATGAAAAGAAGTGATGCAGTGCTCAGCTGCAGCTCTGCTGAGTTCTACCCAGCAGATTGTAAATTTTCTTTAGTTTTGAATTTATAACAGAACCTGAACAGAGGTGATTGACCCTGATTTCCAATTTAGGCATAAAAGTTGTGTGTATTTCTGATTATACTGCAGAATGAGTGCAGCTATGATGAGTGATATGAAATAAGACAAGTGACAACACCTAACTAGAAAAGGAGGAGTTACTGCATTTTAGTCCTTAGTAATAGCAAAAGAAAGGACATTGCAGATTTAAGTCAGTCCCTTAGCCTGAATTTAATACCTTTATAAACTGCAGTATAATTCTGAGGAGGAAAGACTGATTTTTGAAGAAAAACAGTTTAAGAGACATTTACACTATTCCTATTTCTACAGTTTATTTCTGATCTCAGGATTTTTATAATTTGGTTTATGTAACTCTGACATTAATTTCTGAGAAAGGCATCTTGAATGATTGTTTCAGCAAATGTTGACTGCTTCCTTGTGAGATACAGCCAAAATGTTTTATAGAGTTTCCAACATCTGCTTATGAAAACTGAATCACTCTGCTTATCAGGGTTGAAAGAGGCCATTCTCTGTGTGGGATTTTATTATGCTGTTGGTGCATTCTATTATAATTCATAACTTCAGCACTAACGAAGTTGAAGTATCTGTCCTGATGATATATAGGAGAATCCAAACCACACCTTTTGATTCTCAACAACATACTACCTTATTCTGTGTGTTTTACTACTTGATTTACTATGCTCTAGCTCTAAGAAACGTGGGTTCCGTCTGACTATACTGCCCAACCTGCTTTAGCTTTGAAAATTAATTGTTCCATTTGGATTGCTTTAAATCAAAATTTGGGTGGTTTTAAACCTCACAGTTTCTTAAAAAAAATAAGAAGTGCTCCATTTCTGATATACTTGAAATCAGAACTAACAAAATACATCAGGTAAGAGCCTGATAAAAATGTATGCAATATTCATTATAGGAGGAGTAATGTTTTTGATAGATAATGAGATTGTTCTTTTCCCTGGTCCATCCTAAATGTTCTTCCTGGTTTGGGGGATTTTTTTGCAAGGATTTAGTTCTCTACCTACTGCCTGTTTGCTTCTGGGGCTAGGGAAACCTAACATACGACAGAGAAATAGGAATTTGTGCTAAAAACCTTTAGTACTGCTACTTGTTATAAATCCTTTGATAACCACCAGCTGCTCCGTTGTTATCATGCCCTTCTGAGCTTAGCTGGCTAAATCTTCCTCCTGCTTTAAAAATTCCTGGTGAAAGTAGCTTCTTTCTCGCAAAGTCCTTCCTAAGGCTGAACAGCAACTAGCCAAGGGACTGTGACCCGACATCCTGCTATCTCAAGGCATGGCTGTTCCTGCTTTGGTTTCACCTCACAAACACACCTACGCACGACAAATGGGAAAAGGCAAACATAATTCAGCATAAGAATCATTTGACCTGATGTTTACAACTTAAAAGGAAAAATAAAAGCAAGGCAAATCCTTTGGTGTTTCGGGATATTGTAGGGGATACGTAGGAGTCGCTCCAGGAATGATGTGGCAAAGTCTCATAGCTAGGTTATTTTGTATCTCCTGAAATTTACTGCATCTCACATGCTTGTGAGGATCTCTGCTGCCATTATTTAATAAACAAATGTTTCCAGATCAATGAACTGAGAACATTTTGGAACCACGTTTCTGTGAAAGCAAATACAGGGATCCACACATTTAGCTAGGGGGAAAAAAAAAAATCACTACATTAAAAAAAAAAAATTAGTTTGCAGTATGCGTATAGCATAGGGGGAGGGAGACAAGTCATGATCTTTGAATATTTAAGGTTGAGGGTATTGAATTATTCCATTTATTTTGAGCTTACTTGTGGTCCTGTGTACTGCAGGTCTCAGGGACGATGAGGCTAAAATGCCGAAAGGGATGTCATTAGATAAAAGCTGCAGAATTTATGCAAGTGAGTTTTCTTAGCACATCTGTGACCTCTTTGGACTTCATCTTAGTTACAAAAGGACCTGCAACATTAAGCTTGCAGAAGAGTTCCGAAAGGTCCAACACTTCTTGCAAACAGCAAAAGTTGTGTGGTCAGCGGTGGCTAAGAAAGTTGGTTTGTTTTTTTTCGTAAATTTGCTTCTCTGACTGTCATTTTCACTTTAAATATTTCTCTCCTTCAAGGAGGTCCTCCAGGATTTTTTCTTCTTCCCTGTCTCACCGCAGTGACTCAAGTGAGAAAAGAATGTAGCCTGCAGTTTAGCTAGTATGTTTTTATCAAGAGGCTTCTCTAGAAAGAAAAGAAGATATAAAGTGAAATTGCTTCGTTTAGCATAGATTAGGGCCTTCTGGTACTTCATATGTATATAGATGAATTATTAACCTTGGGGGAAAGGTAGCAGTGTGTTCATATTAACTACTTTTCACAGTGTTTCAGTTTTTTCCTAGTGCACATTGCCCAYTGGGGAGCCGTTACAATGATAATAATGAAGAGTTCACTAATTCCTATGACTTCTTGCTTTATTGTCATAACCTCTCCAGCGTATATACGGCGCGTACCATTCTGAGTAACCATAGCAATCATTCACTATAGAGGCTATGATAATGTTGCATTGCAAAATGTTACTACTTCGTTATACAATGCTAATCCCTTTTTATTATTACTATTGCTGTGCTAATGTTCATCTAAATTTAGGATAAAAGCTTCAGCACCTCTCAGATGGTGTTTGTGTACCTTGATCTCCACGTAGACTAAATTCRAACAGAATAGTAGGTTTCTGGTTGTTTGGGGTTCTTTTTAAATAAACTAATTTCTTCTCACGGGGAAGATGTTTTTCCAAATTCTTCAAAAGTGGATGCCTCTGGGCTGAAAATAATGAAGTTTCTGGGAGACAGTGCACACATAAGGGTACAACATTGATATGCAATCTGCAGTGTGGGATCTATTTCTGAAGAAAGCTTTGTTAAGGAGACGTTTAATTTTAACAAAAATAATTATTTAATATTTGAATTGATTTTCATTTAAACAAAGTGATTTCTTTTACTTCAGGTAAGTGTATCAGCATAATTTAAAAAACAATAAATCCTTTTCTACCTTACCTATTACTCAGTATATTTTCTAAAATTTAAATAAAATAATTCAGGTAGTATTCTGTTGACCTTTAAAGATTTTTGAACCAGTAAAGTACTAGAAACGTGGTTTCCAATATGAGTAGGTGGTTTAAACAGTTCGAAGAGTTGAACCAGCTTTTTACAGCCAAAGCCCCTTTGCAGACAGACTTGCTTTAAAGGTAGATTATTTTTTTTTTCCACGTCAGTTCATTAAAGTATTCCAGTTCAGAGAGTAATTTAAAGTAGAGAATTGTCTGAGGAATTGAGAAATTGGGAAAACTGTTTTCCTCATATGGTATGGCTGTAAATGAGGAGTGAGAACTAGTAGTACCATAATCCAGGATAATTTGGAGCCCGGAAAGATAACTCACTAATTGAAAGTAGCACTTCCCTTTTTTAGAATAAGCATTTCATATATTTTTTTTCACCAATATGATGCCTACAAAAAGGTCAGACTCTTGTTAAACTGTAAACTCGAATTGCAAATTTAAAATTCTATTTTTAGGCTTTCCTGATTAAAGTCAAAGTTTCAGATAAAGTTTGATACAAATCACAAGTAGGAAGGAATAAACTACTAAATAAATGTAAGTTAGCATTTACTAATATATAACTACTCTGAATAAATACATACATACTTTATCACATATAGCTATAGGACAGTCACCTTTCAAGAAAAAACAAACTACTTTTTTTCTGTTTATTTGCTGATCCTCTTTTGTACTGTTTCATCTTGTTTCAAGTCAATTTAAGGTTAAGATTTGCATCTAATGTATTTCCATTTTTGACAGCAATGTAAGCGAAACCAAATTGTAGCTTGCTACTCATTCAGAAAAAAAGAACATATATAATAGGCTTATGTACACTAGACAGTATTTTCAAGGGAGAAAAATAAAGGTAGCACAGATCCTCCAAGGTGACTCTACCTCTGAATAGGTGGCAAGCTGTTATTTCCTCCGTGTCACGGCTGGACTGCCTGCTGAGGGACGGCACGCCTTGTGATGAAGAGGGGCTTTCTGACAGGAGCCTGATGCACCATTCAGTTGAAAAAGGTGCTGGGAAAAAGATTATCAAAGCATAATGCCTTTATGAAGTGTGGCATTTTAAGCACAGCTCTGAAAACCCTTCCCTCATGTCTTTTTAAGAAGAAAACATATCTCAGGGGAAAAAGAGGGAATGTCACAGTATCTTGCCTGGCAGGTAATGGTGCGCAGATGAAGAATCGTTCACAAGGTGTATTCAGGAGGATAAAGAGAGAGATTTTACCGGATTCTGAACACAGAGCTGTCAATCCCTCCATTAGCCAGAATATCAGGATGCGTTTATACCCACACCGGGGAAAACTTCAGCCAGTGATTGAATCTGAAAATCCTTGAACAATTTAAGCTATCAAGTGTGGCTTGATTATGTTCCACCTTGACCCAGGTGTTCTCCAAGCACACAAAGTCGTCGGTGTGCAGATGGTCATCCATTCACTGAAATATCACATGCCTTGGCAGCACCGGATCATTTACAGGGTCTTTTTCTACCCTGGACCATGGCATGTGTCACTGCAAATGTTTAGTTCATACCACACAGACTCTCTTGTTCCACATCGGTAGCCTTATTTGCCCCTTCAGCTAAAAAGTGGCAGTGTGTGTCTGTTTTTTGAAACAGAACTGGCCTATAATGATTTACAGAGATCTAAACTTAGCAGTAAATCAGGATGGAAAAAAGCCCAGTTAGTGGATTTCCTTTAAAAGACTGAGAGAAAATTGCATTTTTTTCTTTTCCTCTTCTGGCATTGTGTCTAAAATAAACTTTCATTAAAGCTTACTCTGTCTGCAGTCCAGCTACAGTGGTTTAGAAAAATGCCTCAAGAATAGCGCAGAAACGCTATGCAAGGAAGTGGTATCAGATCACCGTGGCGAATAAAAAAAAATTTAAAATGATTAAGCCCTTTCAAAGCCCTCAGGTTATCAGCTGTAAAAAAACCCTGATGCCAGACGTAACGCTGACATTTTTCAGTCAAAACCAGGGTACTTGACATTAGCATGATCCAAATCCTGGCACTGCCATGCGTCATCAGAGTTATAGTTTGTCTCACGTACAAGCTCTCCCCAGGGAGCTGGGATCTCCAGCCAGATTTCATCTCCCATGAGCTACCAGAGTGTGTCAAGGCATTATGTCTGTTTGGGCAGATTCAATGAGGATACAACTTGTAACTCACTTTCCATTGTGGAAAAGATTTTGGAAAATAACAATTAATTCCTCAAAACTACATTCAGGGTTAGAACCGTTTTTTTCTTTTCTACAAAAGTATTGATTTAAGTTTCCCGGCCCACACTAAAGAAGGTGCTGTTAATCATTTAGAGTATATTTACACTAAAACTCCAATGTAACATAAAAATACCCAACTAGTGAGAGAATTTAGAGCAATTAATACACAGCAGTGGGGAACTTGGTTAATTTGCCCTTGCAAGTTTTAACCTGACTAGAAGAAGTTTCTTGAATGCTGCTACTGTTTATAGAACAGTAAATTGATTTGAGGCTTTCCCTTACCAGGGCAGTCAAAAGCAAAGGAGCCCCAAAACCTTCATAAACATTAGTGAAGAATTCATGATTTAGTSATTACCTCGGCTGTAGTTCTGGCCCATGGAAAGCTTTAATCTTTCCAGTCTTCCATTCTTCCAACTTTGAATCCTAATTTTAATCCCTGAAAGTTCGGGCACCGTTTAAAAGATCAGTGTTTAATGAGAACAATCCATCTCTGCTTGTCAACTTCAGCTGTAATGCTGTTGAGATCTACCCAGTAATAACGGATTTTTGAGACAATCGATAGCTTGGATAGATACATTTCAGGTTGCAAGAGTAAGGTATCTGAGAAAGGGGAAAGGATTGCTAAACAAAATGGTCTGTCACATGAATGATTCAGCTGACAAGAGGAAGAATTTGAAAATGTTATGAAGTAATAATCCAACTACAGTTTTAACAGCACACAAGTTAACATTTCCCAAATGTAAGTAAATATCACTCAGTCTCAGTGTAAAATAAATTATCTTTTCTTTTTAACAGATTAAAGGACAGTTGTTGCAGTATGGAATTGCAATTCAGTACTGCATCCTGGAGAATAGACTTCCATTTACAAGAGAAATAGCTGGCTTCTCCAAAACAGAACGGTTTTAAATGCCTGCAATACACTGACCTTCAGGTGCTTTCCATCAGATTTCCTCCTCTAGTGCAAGGAAATCGCCAGATGATTCAAACCATATGCTGACCAAAGAAATGGATAGGAGATCTCAGGAAGCTGGAAGACTAGATCCAGAAGACTCGAGCCTCTAGCCGGCCCATTCAAAGCAAGCCCTGCCTTGGCAGCCTTTTCTGTACTTCTAAGGAAAACGGTGCCAAAGACAATCTCCAACACTGCAGCAGCCGGTCATCCCCACTGCTGAACTGCTGTTGTGCTCCTCGGCACAGATGTGGCTGTGCCAGTCAGCACTCGCTCAGACAACACACTGGCCTGGTTTGAGGAGCAGCACACACTAGGGACAATTCCTGTTGTAGGGATAAGGCTGCACCAGGTTTAGCTCCCTTTACCATGTGCTGTTCTTCAACAGTATCCCGATGCGCTTTGTACTCTCATCTCCGTAAGCTTCAGTCAGTGGTTCAGGGTCTTTGATCCAAGGACTACTGCCATGCAAGGGAGCTGCACGATCTTGGCGCTCTTTTACTGAGAAAATTACTATTAAGGTCTAAGAAAGTACATACGGTAAGGCTATGCTAGATAAAACATGTAAAAAACCCAAAGYCGTCATCTAATTTTTGACACAAGAGCAATTAACACCTCAAGATTTAAGAGGAAAAATACTTACATGGCAACATATAGAACTGTAAGAAAAAACAGCAGAGATTCAGCAACACAAGAGGATCAGCCCATTCTAAGAAGCAAAGGAGACTGACCCATCACCATTTGATTGACGACCGCTTGGCTGGTAAAGCCCCATCAGGCATTTCATCAGGTGGTGATGAGCATATTAATGTTTAGCCTAGTAGCTCATTATTCATAGTTAGCTACTATGTGCACTAGTAAATTTAAAAAGCTTTGCCCTCATCATTTGTGCATACACTGCCTACAGAAGCTGTTTCATGGTCTAAGCTGCCCAAATTCTTGTGGCACAGTGAGGGAAGTTAGCTCCCTACACACACACACAGAGCGTCTCAGGGACACGCGACGCCTACCCTCAGTTTCATGCTATGAAAACATCGCTGTGAACTGAAAAGAAATGAGCACACACACACATACACACATATGTACAAATACTGTCTTAGGAATGTAACACACTGCATGGGGGCCAGAGGGATCAGGCGATCTGCAGTTATTTTGACAGGATCAATCTAGCCATGAGAAAACAGTCCTTGGACCTGTTTTATTTAGCAGTATAGTTCAGTTTTACTGACCATCTGCTGCTTGCCTGGCAGTATATATGAAATTAGCTAATAATTTCACTTCCATGCTTAAAGTAAGGTTGAATGAGCACCAAGAATGAATTTTCTCAGGTCTACTGAATGTTCAGTTTGGTTGAGTTTGTGACCTCAGGAAAGGCTAAAAGAAAATCTGCTGAGTTGTGCAGATAACATATTTTCAAATATATAATTTACTGTTTAATAAATAAGGAGAGGTTACAGGATGGTTCTTGGGGTAAACAACTTTATGGGCAATAAAAGAGAAGCTTAACTTCAAGCTCCTCTACAAACCCTCTCTTGGTCAATTATACGTCCTCCTTTACCCCAGCAACGCTCCGTTTTTACCCTAAGGATACAGGCTATGTAAGGACTTATTTTTTCCAGGAGCCATTACCTTTGAAAGTGTAGAGAGGTTATCTGAAATCAGTTACAAATTTGCAATAAATTACTATACTGATGACCTACACAACTAAACCCTTATGCATTCTAATAAATACTAAATAAAAAATGAGATCTCTACACCAGCTAAATCAGTGGCCCAAATTAATTTAACTCTATAATGCAAAATAAATGTACACATATCTTGGGTGGTTCTATTTATGGTGTGTGCATGCACACACAAATATGTATATTCAAGGAGCTTCAGACACTATAGCTCTGAGTCTCACATAAAATAGTATAGAGAACTTTTACATATGGGATTAATGTCAAATAATTCTTGACTAGAAGTGTGTGCTGGTAGCAAATATTATGATAGTACTTCAAGACCTGTGGATATGATTAAATTTGCAGTTAGTTTTAGGAATAAGATCATATGAAGTTAAAAGGAATTCTTAGAAGTGCAACTAATTAATATTGGATTAATAATAATGTGCGTATGCTGCTATATCACTGAATGCTAGTATCCTATCAACTCTTACTGTTTGCTAACAAGCTAGCTACAAACACCTGTCCTCTGAAAGTGTGGTTGTGGGTGTGTTCAAACATCTACACTGGTAATAGGCATTGTGCAAACTGCCAAAAGTAAAAAGTAGAGTTTATTACACAGAGCACTAAAAGGAATACAAAGAGTTCAATATCGAGCACTCAAAAGTTTGGCATGCCAAAATGACGACGACTTCTGTAGTCTTTATTCAGCAGTGCTGACGGGAAGACAGGTTGCAGTAACCTGGCTAAGTTTTCTGAAGTATGACACCCTTTTACACTGCTTATTCCTGGACACATTGCTTTTATAACTCACACAGAGGTTTCCTAGGTTTTTCGTATTTGTTAATCTGTAAAAATCTAGGTAAAGCTAAAGGGAATATTAAGTTCAAGGCCCTAAGGAGAAGCTCCTTGCTGAGGAGAAACACCATCTACATAATAAAATAAAATTATATGTAAGGCATGTGATCTCTGCAGTCCTAATGGTATAGGATGCAACCATGCCCAAATATACCCGACTACCAAGGCTACAGACCATAAGTGGAAAGACTGTCGCCTAACATTAACAGCATTGTGCGGTGATAATTACAAATGAATCGTGAACTTAAATCCTGGCTGTCTTGGAGTCTGGTCAGTCCATTTGCTACCAGTCATAAATTTCAGGCCAATGCTCATATATCAGCTAACTCRTTTGAATGGTCCTTCACTGTATCATTTAGCAACTGTTGACTGTATACATCAATCATTAAGGTAAGCAGCTTTTGCTGGCGTTRTAGTAAAAGATATTTTTCAATTTTGAAAGTCAGTCAGTGGCAAGACTACCTAATATTGCAACAACCTTCCTATTTAACCTTTTATGCCAAAAACCTTGATGTAAGAGATGGTCACCCTTCAGGACACAGAAACAATACTTAGACTGCTTGTCAGTACAAGCAGTTTGAATATCAAGTGTTGAGTAGTTGTGAACTACTGATCTCAGGCCAGATGGTATAAACCAAGACTCATTTGTACTCTAGCTACTTAGAAAAACTCAGGATCTGACCTCATTGTTTTGCAAGTATTTATTTAAATTAATAACAATGAACATATTTATTCAAGCACATTGCAATTTGCTGTAATCAGTTTGTAAACAGAGGTAAAACCAAACAACTTCAGCCTTGTGTCTGTAATCCTGAGAAGGTGTATGTATTAGAAAAGATAAGCTTAGGCTTTAACTTCCAAAACACAAGTTCAAGTACCACATCATATAACTGAATACCCTCCTGGTTTCTGTGCATCATTTTTTACTTCTACCAGTTTTTTGAAAGGCTCCTTTAAGTAAATAGCCAACCCTAAGATTGCACAGAAGGAAAAGTGCAGCTTCCTCAATCTGCATGTGGATTAGCAGGTAGAAAAGAAAATGAATGCATTTTTCATATAGGATCTGTAAATCATAGGACCTGATGGAATCGGATTAACTAACAGAGAATTAAAGGTAGACAATTTTTGGCGTTCTTGCTTAACTGATAATTTTATGGCAAGCAATTTAGGCAAGCAGCAGATGAGAGAGCTGAATCAAGATCAAAGAATACGCTGACTTACAGAAGGCAACTGGGCTGTGGAGGGAAGGTTAGCACACGTATGTACTGGGGACCTGATGCTATTTTCACTCTTTCGCAATTCCTCTGACATTATATCCGGGCTGTTTATAGACATGAACAAAATAGAACTTGGTTTACTTTTTTGATAGCTATTCTTTTTTCTCAAATACCAAGAGAGCATCTTTCCTTCTCATACAGAAAAAAATTAATGTTGCCCACATTATATGGTTCAAGGAAACAGCATCAAAAAAACAAACCCAACCAAAAATACCCTCAAATTCCTATTGACTGTTTCCGTAGTGAATCAAGGTGATTCTACCTGTGCCTTTCTTCAGCTTGCTTTATCATACGATTCCAAATGGTGGTGGAGCAAAGTAAGTCCAGAATATTAGATTCAGATTCAAAAACCAATATAACGCTGTGATAGATGCATAATCATTTTTTTCCAAAATCCAGTATGTATTTTGATGAGGGCAGCCTATCAGCCTTTGAGATGGCAGTCTATGAGCCTCCATGAAAGACATTTAGATCAATCAGCTTGCTTATAACTGTAACAGTGAAGTCCAACAGCATTTAAGCACGTGTGTTTTCATTCTGGAATAAGATTGTTTTTATTTTTCCAGTTTAAGCTGAAAAAAGAACTTTGGTAAAACCTTAAATTTGCAGTGTGTTTAAAAAGAAAAAGAAAAATGAAACAACCTTAATCCCAGATCAGCTGTTTGCAAAACCAATGAAACTAGTTGAAGAATTTAGACCTCAAATACATAAAAAGTTTTTTGGTGTTCTATACTTATGAAAAAGACCATGCTTCTTTTCTGCTATGTCTTGATGAGATCAAAAGCATCATTTGCAATCCTGTGAATGTGAGGAGAGCATCTAGTAGCCCCTACTAGCTCAAACGTTGCTTTTCCGGTTTCATGCTGATGTGAATTTGTAAAGTTACGGAAACAAAAGCTGCAGTTGTGTTTAAATGAGCCCTTGTTTAACTGATTGTGCTCTTGAAGTTATCTCATTCTCCAAGAAAATTCATCAGCTCTGGACAGTATTATCATTTAACATCTTCGCTTCTGGAACATGCATACATCCGAAAATAACAGTTTTGCCACACACTTCCATTATATGCCCACTGACTGACAATTTACTTACAATCTGCTCTTGCCATCTGAATCTTGTTAAGTTCGAACTTTTTTGGTCAGTGAAAGATGGTTTTACTTTCCCAAGTCCAACACAGAACAAATAATCTGTCAAACAGCTATTCTTAAAAATCACAAGAGTCGCTATGAAGGTTGAACAGAACAATCCACATAATAGGTGGCTTTTCTTTTTGCATCATATTCAGTTCCCTAAATATAACACAAGCTGGATCAAATTCTTTATTTCAATTAACATGCTTCACTTCCTATTAGATGCTATTCTATCAAAACCAAAATTGTCCTTGTCAATTTTTCTGTTTTATTAAACAGATCCTAGTATAAAATCTGTCTCCTAGGTTCCGTATCTCACATTAGAGACTGCAGACCACACCACTGTATGCAGCCTTGTCAAGTGCCTGACAGGTGAATCAGGTATCAACAAGTAAAATAAAGACTGTCTGCTTTTCAGCTGAAAATCTCAGAGCAGACATGTTGGGCTTTATTCTCCATTTACATTTACAAAAATGATTCTGACAGTTACTAATCATTTATACAGTTCAAACGAAAGAACCAAGTCCTAACGCTGCTCACCCAGTGTGATCAACAGTGTGTGACGAGACAGTGTTTTTGCACCCCATAGAATGAAGTGTATTATTATAAACCCATTACAAAAAACACACACTCTATGGGTAAAAATCCTGTTCTTGCTCCTGAAGAACCCTATCATAAACATGGTGGATTTGAAGACTGATAAAGTAAGTTTCTTAATATACTTCTAGTCAGTCTCTTTAATGGTCCCATTTCTTCCAAGTTTTTAGAAAAGTTGACCATGGAAAAAACTAATTCAATTACAACTTATTCATGAATTAGATCTCTGAATTGAGCTGGGCTTAACTGGCAAACTGATTTTCAGCTAACTGCTTCTCATGTAGTTCACACTTCCGAGTGCATGGCTGCAAATCTGCTTGCTCATACTGCTGTTTCCAAGGCTGGAGTGACTATTAAGTTTTTTAATTAGTGGAATGTAATTATTTTCCATAATGGGCTGTAAATTCACATTATGCCATAAATCATTCTTATGTACACTTAAGGACTCATTACTCTTCTTAGCAACTGACTAGCATATTTACTAAGCACAGAAATGTTCAACTGGAGAACCCTGTAGAGGTTACTGGGAAAGCATTAGTTGTTTCCAAATKAAATCTCTTTGGTGGGGGGAAGTGGTTAGCAGTAGGAAAAGTGTGGTTCTACCACTGTGGTTAGAAATAAGACTGGAGACCCTGATTCAGCAAGGTACTAAAAAAAAAAAAGATTTGCGTATCAGTTCCATTGAGATAATTTATTGTCCTCATTAAGGCTCTTAAATGCTTTCTTAAATCGTCTTCTGAAATAAGACTCAAGGAGACAGAACTGCTGTTATGACTAAGGAAGATTTGTCAGTGAGGATAGCAGCTTTCTCCACAGTGACAGAACACCAAAATCCACAAATCTGCTAAACCCAAGCCAGAATGACTGCAAGCACAGGCAGACCTTCCCAGGCCTGCACACCAAGCACAAATATCCTTCTACACCCCCCTTCCCGCTGCTTTTGCAGCACAGCCTCACAGCATCCCTTCCGCTCCCTGGTCACACCTGCWAGCGGCAGGCTTGCCCGGCTGCCCTACGGTCGTGCGGCAGCGGAGGTGCCCAGGCTGGCGTTCGGGCAAACCTCCTTATGGCCCCTCTGCTATGCGGACGGCTCACCTCCTGGGAGCTCCAGAGACAAACCTCCCATGTGCCTAGCCTCCTACAGTTTTGTACTTTGGGAGGGTAAAAAAACCTGAAAAGGCTGGTGATATTCTGAGTAGAGACRAGGAGTAAAGTTTATTATACGATTACACTGAGCTGAAGACTCTACACTAATGCGATCTTTAAATTAGGTCTTCCTTGGAGATACCCTATTTGTCACCTCTTAGTGAGTTAAAAGAAGCAGAAGCTCAACATATCTTACAACACTGCCATCAAGAAAGGAGAGTGCAGGAAAAGGGAATAGGTCTGGTAGAAAAAAAAATGTTAAGGATCCAGCAGAATGTTTGTATTCTGTGTTATCAGACAATTCAGATTCTTTTATATACTGACCTAATATTCTTATAGTATACATGTACACGTACATGTGCCTGCACCATCCTAATATGTGTTCATGAAGGGTAAACCAGACCCGAGATACTTGACTCCTCAGCAGAACAGACTCAAGTATTATATATAGACASTAAGCAGGCAAACATCACTCTTCACAAGATGGAGGATTTCAGTAAAAGTTTCTTGGATTTTCCCTGTACCGCTTTTGTGGCAGCCTTTCCTCTCCCTCAAATTAGATCTTATCCCACCTATCTCCTGTTCTTATTCATAATCAATGATGAAAGCAAAAGCTTAGCTAACGGTGAAACAGGATSAGCTCCTGATGTCTTTTCTCAGACAACTCTGCAATCTGCTCTAGGCAGACTGGCTGCCAGACCCAGGGAGCCAGCCAACACTCCTTTCCTTGTTGCTGGTTGGCAGGTTGGATACTCCTTGCCATTAAACCCTCCTTTACGGTGGTCCTGATCCAGCAGTACTGGCACAAACAGGAAGCCTTCCTATAATGTTTACAAGACATGCATAAGATACGTGCACCTAATTAAAAAAGGATAAATCTAAAACAGGAAAAAGAAATCCYCATCTGCACCCAGACCATTTGCAGTTAGTATTGTCCAGATGTCTAAAATGTGCAGGCTGCAAAAATATCCTAATACCCTTCAAACCCAACACAGAGTGTTAATGGTTGTTTTAATTGGAAAAAAAATAATGGATAATCCAACAGATAGTAGCAATGAACTAAATGCCAATAAAGGGAATCTGAGAATAAGCTTAACAGATTTGCTGGAGAAGCAACTGCAGCACAGATCTTGAAGGCATTAGTTTGTGGCCAACAAAGACCAGTTATCTGCTTGTCTAACTCTGATCCTTTGCGTGTGATTAACAAAGGTGAAGGGAAACATCTCCGGGGACCTGTCGCAGTGAAAAACAGATAGACAATTTAAGACAGAGTCTTTGTTTATGCTGTGACTAAACTTCAAATTCTACTTCTGTCCGTGAATTTATCCCGTCCCCACTGGGCACTGTCAGATCCSATCAGCCTTGTTCCCTTACATTGCGGAAAATTCTGTCCAAACATGCACAAGCCTTTTTGTTTCCGASGTTCTGCTGGTGCAACTGAAAAACCTGGCAGTTATTTCAGCTAAACACATGGTAATCATGTCTGTGTTAGACCTAGACAAAACCTARCCCAATTAAACAGTCCCTGTTCATAATGCTTTTCTAACGTGCTGTACCCGGGACCAAAAATGCACACTTTGCTGTGCTTCAGAGRAGGCTGTCATGATGTGCTGAACTCTTTAGTAGAAGTCAGTCATTGAAAGACCATTTGTTGCTTTTTTTTTTTTTTTTTTTAAATGTTTGTTTTTCAGCAGTGGTTGGACAACAGTGCATGGTTATTGAATACAGAACCAAAGAGTTCCATGCTTTTCAAGTACAGAGTTTTGCATCAACATGATTATGAGGGGTGCACATTAAAAGGTGTACGCAGCACAGTTCTGGCAAGGCTGTTCAAGAATGGCCTCAGCATGGTTTTAAAGACAAGCCTCTCTGAGGAGTTTTCCAACTCTGCTTTGGGTCTGTTTTTGCACTCTGYTACCTCTTCCAGCCATGGCTGTAACCGGATTAACAGGCTCCCCTTCAGCCCCGTTGGGATGCAACAAGGATTCACCGAGAAGCCTGCCACCTTCACAATACGGTTTTTGACCAGTAGCAGGAAAGTCTGCTTATTGTCTGCACGCAGTGAAGGAGGAATCCGGAACAGAGCCGGAAAGCTGTAAATAAATACTTTTTTTTTTTTTTTTTATTTGCTGGCTTTCAAAAGGGGCAAAGAAGATCTTAAATATAACAAAAATGAAAACTACTGTTCAGAAACAGAATGTGTAGTATTTCCAACTAAATATGAAAAGCGGTTTTATGTATCACTTCCTCTGTCCACTTTATAACTCTGTAAAATACCATTAAAATATACAGTACTTCTGAGATTCTTATGTTCAATAAAAGGGTCAATAAGAAGCTGTTATGGTAACAAACTGCTTTCCCTTAAGCGCATATCTGCTTACCACGCAAAGCTTTCTCAAGGACTTCTGTTTCTATAAAATGTTTCATAGCATAGTATAAASTTATAAAATACAGATAATTATATCTAATTTTTAGATGAATGAAACAATATTTCTTTTCTGTTCTTTATTTTGTTTGTTTTTCCTTGCTTTTCCAGATTATTGTATAGCTTTAATAAATTTGTTAAAAACTTTTAGTCAATTCCACCAATTCTTTATAAGGTGTAGAAGCTTTTGAAACATTGAAAGCTGGGACAGGGAGGGAGCTCARACAACCAACTGCTTGCTTGTGTCCTGCTTTCAGACCCTGTTGTGGTCTGCTACTTGCTACTAAAGAGGATTTTTACCTGAAGCAGAACGGTGTCAAGGTGTTCAGAGTCCATCCGGAAAGATTTGTTTCCAGGGTTATGGACTTGCTCATGAACATCCGAATAAGAAAGCCCTTTCAATTTCAATACCTTTCAGTTACATTGACTTTTTTCTCCCACAAAATCTCTAAAAGATAAAAAAACTAATTTATTTTCTTTTCTTTTAATCTTTTTCCTCTTGCATTCCRTCATGGAAAGTTTCTCACTTTCTGCTTTCCTTCGTATCCTTCTTTCACTGTTTTTTATTTTTCATTGCTCATCTTTTTCTTGGCAATCCTTTACTACCTCCACCCCCCAGCGTATATCTGATGATTACTTAAAGTCCACAAGCCAAACCGTAATACAACTCCTTCAGTCAACACCTGAGCAAAGATCTTTCCTGGGACAAGGCAAGGGCATCTCAATGCGCTTTTTTTTTTTTAAAAAATTTCATTAATGCTAACACCTACATTGCTCCAAAACCATTTCTCCAAAACCTTGCTGAATTAAATGAATTGAAGCTAATATGAACCTAGCTAGCTCTGGGCTGGTATATCTTACAGTCCATCTCTCATGTATGGCTATGACTAAACTTAGTATCTTCTTATTATCTAAGTAACAAGCCTTATAATAAGCCTATCCAAATAAGTAATCAAAAAATAAATAATGCAATAAATTTGCTTAGGACTGCTGAAGACAGAGGTTAACTCAATGGAACATACTCTTGAAAGAACTTGAGTTTAGAAAGGTAACTCTGCCTCTACAGACAATCATAAGGATATAAACAGTATTTTAAATCACAGCCTAGAGATTCAGGTTTCTTTTTAATGCAACTAATCACTTACCTCCTTTTGACTACATTTACATTCTGATATAATAAGTAGGGCTATGCAAAACAGGTGATTTTTGTATTCATTATTTTTTAGTAATTAATTTTCCCAGCTACGTAGGAAAAGGCTTTAGGGTGACCAAATTTTTAACTCTTTTCAAACAGTCTGGGTATATTTTGACATTAAAGATATTAAAAGAAAAACAATTATTCACAGATTTTAGGGTGAATTTGTTCTCATGATCCTTCTGAGAAACGTTGGGTGTTTTTCCAGCTAAGCAAAATTGGCAAATGGTGCCCTCAACAAGCACGTGGTTTATTAAAAGTGTTTTTATATTTCTTCCCATTTAGGAATTGTCTGTAAGTTTTAATCCAGTATGTCCATTATGATGAAGAGTTTTATTTGCACACACAGACATTGACTCTATTCATTAGTGTTATTAGCTGTCATTAGTTGGCAGAGTGGACAGTCAGTCTTTGTCTGCAGACTATGCATTTCACAATGAATGAAAGGGAAGCACAGAGGAGAAAACTTTATGTAGCAAAAGATGACAAATTAGTACAGCTCTRTCTCAAATTCACAGTTAGTACAAGATAAAATGAGCAGGTTCAAAGGCAAGTCATAAATCAAAGTTATGAAATGAAAGCAAAGAATTCATACACAAATGGAATCTTGTGACAGCAAAGCCAGCGTTGATCACTTCACAATGTTAARATAAATAAGAATAAATTAGAAACAAACAAAAATTACCAGTAGGAGCAAATACCTAAGAAAGCAGTGYGTGGGAACACAGTCTCTAATTTGATACTGAAGCAACCTTGTCTGCRCTGAATACAGGGGGAATATTCAGCAAAAGTGTGACTGAGCACAGTGGAATATCTTTAGAAATCTCACAAAACTCCTAATGCAGGCCAATGATTTTAAACATTTATATTTGCCTAGATTGTGACTAACGCTCTGACAAGGTTTGGGATATCCTTAATTAGTCGAATACAGATTGGGGTAGCAACTCCTCTCTATAACAGATCTTTTATGTACTTTAAAACATTTTTATGAAAACAGATCAGAGCAGAAAGTATGTACTCCTGACTTTCCCTTAGAATGGGGAAAAAAATCTGTTGCAAATGTTAAGTATATTATCATTTTAAGCCATTAGAAGTTCAAATAAGTTTGATAATCTATATTTAATCTAATTCAAAAACATAATGAATCACACAGTGCTCCAGTCATCCCTCTTCGGRCTTTTGATTAGAGCAAAGAGTTTCTGGGAACATGGACACTGTCCTCACTGGGGTATTCTGCAAGTCTGTCCTGAAATCAGAGGTGTGCCCTGGCTGATTTACTCCCAGCAAAGTCTAAGGAGAGACTTTCACTGATTTAATTCACGTAACATGTAGCATCTTTAAATAAACAAAAATAAATCACAGATATTTAACCTAAATTTTAATTCTGCAGCTGTCCAYTGAGCTGTTAAAAGAAAGGTAAAGTTCCCTGCCTTTTAGAGAGAGCTGCAAAAGGTTTTATTAATTAATTATAAATATCTATTGGGAATAAAATATTTCTGGTCACTACAGTAAATACATGTGTTTTTTTCCCCCAATTTCTACTTGATTTAAATATTTCCAATTCCAATAAACTGAGAAATGTCCAAAGAAGWAGTGAAATATGAGTAGAAGGGATCATTTACAGGAAGGATTTCCACACTTACTTCAACAGAGGACTCTGGCCCCTTGRAGTCTTATTAGCACGTTGGGATCCTTTTTAAGAAGAGTAAGGATTCTCACTATTTAATTATTGTAGACTAGAGTAAAATTACAGGTTTCCTCCTTASACGTTTTTTTCTTTAGGGTTGTAGGACAACCTTTCAGCTGCAATCAAAAGGTAGCAGGAATGAGCTAGTGAAACAAAGATTACTAAGGAGAAACACAGTAACGCAGAGAGAAAACAGTGCCTGATATTACTGGTTTTAATAGCTAAAACATCTCAAGAAAACATTGACAGACTGATCTAGGTAGAGTRGCTAAGAGACCTTTATTCAGATTCACGTGAACTATTTTAAAACAACTGTTCTAACTGTGGGAAGTTCTGGGTGATATTAGAGAAAAAATGACTGGTCATATAAACAAATCTTACAGCTGAGCTGTTGTCTCAGAGAAACAGAATACTATAGCTGGTAATGTGGATGTATCTAGACAAAAGACTATTAACTCTAGAATTACAAATCTGGCACCACGCTTCCTTTAATGAGTAAATAAAAAACCCCAGAATACAATATTAATGAATGTTCAAATGACTTTCAGTGTTAGTTTATCAGTGCTATGTAAATAAATTACATGGAAAGCATTTCTGACGGGACATTTTGATATTTGCATATCCTTAATCTTCARTATAAATTGGAGAAGTCTGTAAAAGCAGAAAGAAAAGTGTAAATACTATGTGCTGTTTCTAATAACCAAACCTATTTTAATAATAATTGAGCCTGTGCCTGGAGATTGGAACAGAATTTGATGGGTGCTGGGGTATGCTTAATTTGTTTCGTTTTATGAAGTTCAGGCATCCTGAGGAAAGAGAAAGATCTGGACTAAATTTATAACACAAGCAATGTAAAATGCCTTTTTGATATGTTATGCTGCAGAAGTTTTTCGAGAACAGGAAGAAAAATAGACATAGATGTTAAAGGTTAAGAAYGAGCAATCTCAAGCAGTCATTGACTTTCAGATCCAGACCACCATCACCTTGATATTCCCACCTCTCTGTGTTAGTTTGGTATGAGTCCTTTATGGTTTTATTCATTGCTTCCCCCCATGCTCTTTGTTTTTTTATTCTAGTGTGTGATATATGCTCCAGTTAAAAAAGACCTCCATATAAAACATGTCCTAAGACTGGAACACATTTATAGATGGATGTGAAGGATCACTTTGAGAGGAGAGATTTTTTTCCAGTATGGCTTTTTTCAAAGAAAAGAGGAAAAACACTTAAGTAATAAAACCAGATAAATTATATAGCCTTTCTAAAGTGATTTTGAACAAGAAGAAATCAAACCTTTTTACTGAGATGAAGAAAAAGTAATGCATCACTGGAGAGCAACTGGTGACAAGTCATTGATTTCAATAGCATAACAATGATCAATTGAGAACGTGCCTGAAACTCTCCCGAAGTTTTGAAAATGAACCAAGAAAGTAAATCTTGCCAGAACGTGTCCATCCAAGTTAACACAAGCGCCTTTTATTATTGAACTCAGCCAAGACATTCATTCTCATATCATAGGTCCCTTTATAATCAAGAACAAGCACAGCACTTCACAAACACGGCTGTTTCTGTTAAAGTTGTTCTTTGAGTTGTGGAAGAGCCACATTTCTTCCAGACATGTCTATTTAATATTTTTATAATCTTCAAAGTTCTCCTGGAGTTATCCTTGTTTAATTTATCTGCTAGTATTGATTAGTTTCTTGCTTAAGAGAAGATAATTGTTCAGATATATCTGCAACAACCAACAGTAATCAATCAAATGAGCTTTTATTTAGTACTTGTGACCAGTTTGTATTTGGTGCTTTTCTCAAGCTATGCAGGGTCAGATGTATCTGTTCAATTAAGTTTTCTGATGGATTCAGCATCCCCAGAGAGGGACCAGTTTTCAGTGTCATTCCCGTTCAGACTATAAAATAAGTKAATTGACACCCAAATTGAGCTCATACTTTTGGTAAAAGACTTGCAAACCTGGCAACACGTGTGGATACTATAAATTTGCATTCATGGCTACAGGAATATTTTTTTTTTTCAGGTTTTGCAGCATGTGGGAATAGGAGTCTATTTAACCCTACATGGTCCAAATAAAGACATCTGCATTTGAATATATCATCCTTATTTTTGTTATATGAATAATATATATACCCCTTCTTCAGCGGRGAGAAATCAGCATTGGTAATGCATGATTCATCTCATCTTGAAGTAGAAAATAGATCAGAAGAATCACATTCTAAAAGTGCTTGTTTCTGTCCACTCATTATAGAGGAAGCCTACGGGGAAAAGGCCATATTTATATATATACATACATATACACRCACGCACTGTAGCTGGACTCACCTTCAGTGGTTTAATAAAAACATGATTTCTTCCTTATATTTGACATACCTCATTTTAAAGCAATTGTGTTACATAGTCTATTGAAAAGCAATATTACTCTCTAACCACTATTGCTTTCTCTAAATTTCAGCAACAGCACTTTGAACGTGGGCTTAGGGCTGGTTTGTTTTTATCTTCTGAAGAAAACAGAAAACAACCCAGACTGGTAGTYACCCTGTACCTCTAATGATAAGAAATAGGAAGTTTTATTTCCAAGAGTTCATGACATTTTATGATGATATTTTCTGAAAAATGTTTTCCTTTCTTTTTTGTTCCTAAAATGTGGAACATTGTTAGAACGATCCTAATTGTAGCCATACAAGTTCACACATAGCAGTTACAAAATGGCAAGCCAAACAGTTAAAATTAAGAACAAACACTATCAAACATAATAATGAGTAATGAGTTGTAGGAAAAGTAGCATAGGTGATTTCAGTAATTGGTATTTTCTTGTCTGAATGAAAATTCAAGAAAACTCCCATCTTCATAAGAGTGTGTTTTTGGAAATGTCTTCCTTCATAGGCAATCAAGGTTAACACATACTTTTAGTGGTTAGAGCACCCAGTATACTTGGAAGTCATCCATGGAACATCCTGATGACAAGTTTATTTCTCTCCTCCTGTTTGTCTAAAGACTCCTTAAAGCTTCAGCTGAATACATTCTTCTGAAAAGAGGAAAGCGGTGCTGCTCTGTGCTAGTAAAATGAACAGCATGTGTATTTTCATGTCTGGTAGTACTACAGGCTTCAGACAATTTCAGGGTGACTAAAAGATACAGTCAGAGTTTGGGGAAGCCTGTGTATCTTAAGACATAGATATAAAAGTTATCCAGCAGGAGGAAATAAATAGGGACCAGGATTTTGGGAAAAAATCAGTTTATCTAGTGGTCCYGCAGGATAAGCTGTAGCAAAGAGACAACTTCACTACATCAGGGAGGAGACAGTTGCAGTCTGTGATCAGCTGCAAAGGAAAGAGGTGTACATAGACMTTCTAGGCTGAGAGACAAGCAGGGAGAGCAGGAGACTAAATCTGATTTTATTGAAAGCCTACTCAAGTACTGGCAAAAGTTTGAGGGGCTACTGCTGGACTCACAGCTCCTTACTGCTTGGCCATATTCTAATGCCTGGGATTGATAAAAAGTCCTTTGGGTAGAGGAATGTTTGTGTCGGAGGTATATTGACTTTTTTGCTCAGTTTGTGTCTGCCAGTTGCTGAAATACTGGTTTTGCACAAACAATAATGTACTGCATCATTAGACATATTTCATGTATTTACAGGTGTATATGGTATAACAAAATGCTARTGACTGAAGCACAGCGATGTTTTTCAGGAGTGTCCTTAGGCTGCATGCTGGYATCCCTCTTAAATACACCTTCCTCTGTGTTTTGTTCACTGTTTGCTCATGTACTCTTGAGAACAAACTGAATGCCATAAGGTTTTTTAGGCAGGTAAGTGATTATCAGCTCTTACAATGCCTGATTTGTAAAACGTAAAAATAGAACTGCCTTTTTACCGACAGCTAGCTCAGATGAATGAGCTAAATCCCATCTTTGGTGTTTTTAAATGCCTATAATGTGCTGCTTACTGGCAAAGCATGTGCCTCATCCGCCTCTCCCCACACAAGCAAGCTCTGAAAGGTGATCGGTACCCAGAGACAACACTCAGTATAGCAATATACTCATGGGGAAAAACTGAGATTGATTTTTTTTCATCTGTACTAGGGTTTTAGCATTTACACAGTTTTGCTAGTATTGCAACCCTATATTTGCACAGGATGTTTATGGTTATTATATTGGACATTTCTCATCTATATTTGCAGAACATGCTGATGGCTTTTTTTTCTTGAAAGTCAGCTGTTATTTTTCCCCTCCTTGGGAATGACAATGATGCTATTTTAAGCAAGAGCTGGTACTCATAATCAAAAGACTCATTTCACCGAGACCCACAATACATTTCTGCTTACAGCACACTGACTTGCTAACTCAAGACTTTTAGAAAGACATAACATTTCTTGCAAAGAATTCAGGGCAAGGTTGATGTGAAAACTCTGCCAGCAAGATAAAACCTTATCCTATCATCCTTTCACTCCTTGAGCGATACCTCTCCCMAAAATTGAAAGCCTGTTAAGCCCAGAATTTTAGGGTAGCATTGCTCCCAACTCTTTTAAGTCTGACTCCTCAGCAAACTCCTAATATTTTCCAAATATTTGTGTTTACTCTTCCAGATGATACCTTTAAAGACACGAGTGTGCTTTGTAGCTGCATAAATAAAATTCTGCTACTAAAGTCTGGGGCAGCTGTACGTACTTTGTATGCTTTCTAGAATAGGAAGCCATATTTTATTTTTCAGCTCAACATACCAGCAGGTACCACAGAGGTGAAGACATCAATTTCAGTCCTCCTTATTGAACCTTTAAGGAAAACTTGTACTCTATCCATCAACCAAGAGGCCAGTCTGCTAGTAAGCGTTGAAGGTGCTGATCTCAGCTAGATACTCTTTTCAATCCATTGCTTGCTGTAAATAGGATTCTGCTAAAAGTAAAGCAAAACTATGAAGCATAGAAGAAGTACACCGCTGTGCTTTTGTATGACTTCTTTTTCAAAGAGAAAACCAATTGATCATACTACACACTGGAGTGTAACTCCCAATCTTTCTCACTGAACTGGCTCTCGAATTCACAGGTACCACAAGAAAGCTTCCCTTTTTCTTCATGTGGATGGAGGCATGCAAGCATATTGTGGGTACACATGCACTTGACCACAAATACAATCTCAATGCACCAGAACCTAKTTGGGTAGGAGAAGAGGGGATGCGTCTTTAAGGTAAGATAGTGTCTGAAATCAGAACCCACAGCTTCTCGTTGCCACTGGTAGTGACATATCTACATAAGAGAGTAAATCTGCAATATGTTTAACAAGTTGTATGTTTCCACAGCTCCTGAGCACAGTCTACAATTTTACCAGAGCAATCACTCTGCTGAACATCCTTCAACCTCCCAAGTCATGTTTAAATCAATTGTTTTTTGTGGAAAAATAGCAGGATAATGTATGGCTGAAGATAATATCTGGGGAAAAGATACAAAATCGTAACTTGTTTAGTCTTCTATCACTGGAGCAGTGGCCTTCATTGAAAGCTTTTTTTTCATTCTTCCCAGTCTAACTAATAATTTGAACAACACAGCTTCAGCTATGGCCTTCTAGAGTGTGGTGGGTTGACCCTGGCTGGATGCCAGGTACCCACCAAGCCTCTCTATCACTCCCCTCCTCAGCTGGACAGGGGAGAGAAAATATAATGAAAGGCTCGTGGGTCAAGATAAGGACAGGGAGAGATCACTCAGCAATTACTGTCATGGGCAAAGCAGACTTGACTTGGGGAAATTAGATTAATTTATTACCAATCAAATCAGAGTAGGATAATGAGAAATAAAACTAAGTCTTAAAACACCTTCTGCCCACTCCTCCCTTCTTCCCAGGCTCRACTTCACTCCCGAATTCTCTACCTCCTCCCCCCGAGCGGCGCAGGGGGATGGGAAATAGGGGTTGTGGTCAGTTCRTCACACATTGCCTCTGCCGCTCCTTCCTCCTCACGCTTTTCCCCTGCTCCAGCGTGGGGTCCCTCCCACGGGAGACAGTCCTCTACAAACTGCTCCAATGTGAATCCTTCCCATAGGCTGCTGTTATTCACAAACTGCTCCAGTGTGGGTCCTTTCCATGGGGTGCAGTCCTTCAGGAACAGASTGCTCCAGCGTGGGTCMCCCACGGGGCCACAAGCCCTGCCAGCAAACCTGCTCCAGCRTGGGCTCCTCTCTCTATGGGTCCATGGGTCCTGCACCAGGAGCCTGCTCCAGCATGGGCTTCCCACGGGGTCACAGCCTCCTTTGGGCGCATCCACCTGCTCTGGYGTGGGGTCCTCCAYRGGCTGCAGGTGGATATCTGCTCCACYGTTAACCCYGTGGGCTGCAAGGGGACAGCCTGCCTCACCATGGTCTTCACCAGGGGCTRCWGGGGAATCTCTGCTCCGGCACCTGGAGCACCTCCTCCCTTCTCCTTTTTCACTGACCTTGGTGTCTGCAGGGTTGTTTCTCTCACAYATTCTCACTCCCCTCTTTGGCTGCAGTTGCATAGATTTTTTTTCCCCCCTTCTTAAATACGTTATCACAGAGGCGCTACCACTGTCACTGATGGGCTCGGCCTTGGTCAGCAGCGGGTCCATCTTGGAGCTGGCTGGCATTGGCTCTATCGGACATGGGGGAAGCTTCTAGCAGCTTCTCACAGAAGCCACCCCTGTAGCCCCCCGCTACCAAAACCTTTGCCATGCAAACCCAATACATAAAGGGGCTGCTGTGGAACTGAATCCATCACACTACCAAGAAGTTTTTCCTGATATATGAAATTTTGCCCATTTCCCCCAGTTATTACTATATCTCTGACATGCCAAGAAGCTCCCTTGTTAGAGATTATGCCCTGTGAAGATACTGGGCTATTCTTTACACCTTCAGTAGTGTCTTAGCCAGTTCAGTTCTTGTTCTTTCCTCCTCAAGCAGCCTACAACAGTTCCTTCAATTCTGCTCACCACCTTGCCTTCCTTTTTTTCTCCCATTAGCTGAGTGATGCACATGCACACCCGACAACTCAGGGAGTGCAAAGGCACAATTGTTTGTCTTTTCTGAGGTTTGGTAGAGGTGGTAGCTCTTGAGATACAGCTGAATTTTGAATCATCAGGGTTTTAGGAAATTATTTCCTTCTCCTATGAAATTCTAAACTTCCCCATTTTCACACAAATAAAATCCAGATTTCTTTGGTGATATTCTGTCAGCAGTTTCAGACTGATTCATCTACCTCTTCCCTGTAATGCTGTACCCATGGAGCTACAGAGACAGTTTGTATTGTACCGTTCAAACTATTCTACCCCCAGTGAAAAATTAAAAATGCTCATTAGTACTAATGAGACAGCCTGGAAAGCTAGGGAACTCAAAATGTGTTGGGAAAATGCCTGGTTTGAACCAAAATAAAGCAGGAATTTGAACATGAAACTTCTATACCCTTTCACCTCTGAGGGTATTAGAGGTGGACTGAGAAGCTTTCAGCTTCTAAGATCTGTTGAAGCTGTTCCACATTTTTGTAGAAATGACCTAATATCAACAATTGTTGCACCAAAAAAACATGGACCTTCTTAAAAATTTTGTGACAGAGTTACATTATAAATATACATGCTTCAGCATTTTTTTGGAATAGGTTGTTTTATTTTCACCTTCCCTTTGCAGTATGCATAGAAAAAAAAAAGGTAATTGTCACATGAGAGCATTGGTAGATTCTCTCACTTTTAACAATGGCATCAAATTCACAGCTCACCATCATCTTCTTCCTCTTCCTTTCTATCTTTGTTTGATAATTTTTTTTTAAGAACATGCTAGAGGCTTTGAGATCTCTAATCCTTTCTCAAATTTGGCTTAAAATCGCTTGAAAGGTCAAAAGACAACAGACAATGTGATCACATAAATCTTATCTTCAAAGGACAGCAGGAAAAAATAAGCCATTTAAAATTAAAAAGCCAATTCTTGTCTGTTCTTAAATGGACTTTAATCCACCTTGTGGGAAAAAAACCCTGCCTTGATCTATTCATTATGTATTGTTTTTCCTTACYGATGATGGTACTGCTAATCTTTGATTTTCAACATATTTTTTAAATATTAGAATTAGTATAAGAAAAGTAGAAATTAGAAAATTTGCTTAATTAGTATTTAGTCCATTCTACTTTGAAACATTTTTTCTTGTCTTTGAGTAATGGGAAACTGCAGTTTTTCCATTATTTTCTAGATAATCATCAAATCACCATTTACTACTAGTTCACTATTATTTCTTTTCAATGTCTGAAAATCTGTGTTACCCAGACTAAGCCTTTGCTTAATGTCCTCAGTTGTATGCGAGTACATGAAGGATACTTTCGGGAGGGAGGAAGGGAGGGAGAAAGGGAGGAAGGGCGGGCCTTACTCCTTTCCTGTCCCCGGTGGGGAATCTTCCCAAACARAAGTACAGGGCATGCATGATGTGATCTGACTGCAATCAGTCAAACACTCTTGCATTCAGAGTTTCTTATACACTACCATATGCAGATTTTTCCTTTTTTTCCTGTTTTTTTTTCTTTTTTTAATTGGAAGTATTTTCAGCTGTCCTTCACTTTCTAACTGGCTGGGATGAAGCCAGCAATACATATTTAGTGCCAGTAGTCTAAATCAACTCTTGTTATCTGACACTATTTTTGGATTTCTTTATACAGATTATTTCCCTCTTATTTATTTATTTCTGGCTGACATATACCAGCATTCATCTGAACCTGCTGATCAACGTAAGCTGCTCTCTGTAATTAGACTTTTTTAATTAAAACAGATTAAGATGAGTTATTTACATGAAATCAGCTTTGCTACTAAGAAACCTTTATTGGTATTTACATGATTGCCTTCTGCACATTTGCTTTTATAATTATACCCATGTTAGCTCTTAATGGAATGAAAAGGGCACTAGGACCCGATGTTTTTAATCTGGTATCATTTACATCCCAAAGTTGTCAAATAGGTGCTCGGCTAAAGACAGTTTTTCAGTAAAATTGTGAGCATGGGTTTTGGTCATCTAATCTTGAAGGTACGCTTGTCTCCTATCTATTTTCAACTGTACTGAATGAAAAAAAGCCTAAAGCAACTTAATAGTAACTAAACCTCCTTTGCAAAGACAATACTTCTAAACAATGGCAAACAAAAAGAAAAAAAMCACCTGCAGTTCAGCACAGATCCCTTTGAAGTTAGTGAAGGTCTCTGACAAAACAATAGACTTTGCCATAGAATAAAAATGTTTTTAGAGGAGGCAATTATACTTGTAGGCCAGCTTGAACTGTCCTGGTTTTGGCTGGGGTGGAATTAATTTTCTTTCTAGTAGTTGGTATAGTGCTATGTTTTGGATTTAGTGTAAGAAGAATGTTGATGACACGCTGATGTTTTTAGTTGTTGCTAGGTAGTCTACTTTCTCAAGGACTTTTCAGCTCACATGCTCTGTGAGGTGCACARGARGCTGGGAGGGAGCAYAGCCAGGACAGCTAGGCCAGCTGGCCAATGGGGTATTCCATACCATATGATGTCATGCTCAGCATATAAGGCTGGGGGAAGAAGAAGGAAGTGGGGGACGTTCGGGRTGATGGYGYTTGTCTTCCCAAGTAACCGTTACGCGTGAYGGAGCCCTGCTTTCCTGGAGATGGCTGAACACCTGCCTGCCCATGGGAAGTAGTGAAGGAATTCCTTGTTTTGCTTTGCTTGCGTGCGCGGCTTTTGCTTCCCCTATTAAACTGTCTTTATCTCAACCCACGAGTTTTCTCACTTTTACCCTTCCGATTCTCTCCCCCGTCCCACCTGGGGGAGAGTGAGCGAGCGGCTGKGTGGTGCTTAGTTGCCGGCTGGGCTTAAACCACGACAGAACCTTCTTTTTTTTACCCCAGCAAAAGCACTCTAAAAGGGGTCTGCACTGCAAAACTAGAATCTCTGAAAAATAATGATTGCTGGGTTTACATGTTGAAGAAATATAGGAAAGTAATTCGTGAAAAAATGCCAGCTTTTTTATACTTCAGCTGAGAGGAGAATGTGACTTTGGGATCCAGCTGCTGTATTAGTTGTACCCACTCTGCCATCCTAAATACATCTCCTTAGCTACCCTGCGATGAGTGAATCCAGCATTGCTTCCCTCTATATTGAAATATATTGATACATGTATGAAGAGTCACTGGAAGAGTAGGACAACACTATTTACATGAGAGGCACATAACCACAATGCCTATAGGCACTCTCACTAAAGTTTAAAAAATAGGCTGACCTCAGGAAACAATCTGTATTCAAAATTAAATGGTTCTAACATAGGACTGGTTAGAGCAACACACGCACCCCATCCTCCCCACCCCAAACATCAGAAAGGACTGAGAGGTTTGCAATGTGATTCCATCACGCTTCTTGCATTTCAGTGTACCTGGTGAGACAGCCCCAGAAAGCCCACYTGGGCATTTAAGACATTTTCAAAGTAACTAGGGATCCTGGTAGACTTTAGATGGACTTGGTTCACAGCTTTCATCAGCAAGAACAAATACATCTCTCATTGGAAATAAAAAAAAAAAAGAGAGAGAGATGGAGCTGTCAACGTCTTTTGCTCAACAGCAGATGAAAATGCACTATTTACTCCCTCCTCCATTTATACTTGCCAAAATTGATCCTAATGCAGAAACAGTTTGTAATTTTTTTTACCTTGCTTTTTAAAAGAAAAAATAAATGGAATTTTCAAGTATTTCCAACCAGCTCTCATTCTAAGCAGCCATTAAGTTGTTTAAATGACCAGCCCCGATGATCAGATTTTCAGATACAGGGCCTGTGAATTATCTATAAAAATAAATGAACTTCCATCCTGTGATTTAGAAACAGTGCAGGTCACTGCAAAAGTTAATCTGTGTCTGACAGTTTGTGGAATTTCAATATGCTTAGTGCTTTTTGGGACTGAGCCTTTACCATCCTCTAGGGAATGGACAAAGGCTTTAGAGTTCTTCTGGACTTCCCTTAGACATGTCATGTCTATAGCAGTCAGCCAAAATTTGGTAGCTATGTAGCCTTCTAACAAAAACCAAAGAGAACCATAATCATATGATAAAATGTGGCAAAGGGGCCTGAAAACTTGCGCTGTTTGATCTCTCTCTTAGGAGGTCCACTTTTGAGAGCTGAGGCTGCTGATATGTTCACCGGCAACTTAGGGGTTGTTGAGGAGCAGCCACAGACCTGATTTATTTTTAGAAATCACTTYTGAGACATAAAGCATACTGCAAAGATACCAAGTATCACAAAGAAGCCATCCATTCTTGCCAAATCTCAAATCTTCTAACCCTCCCTGCTCAACTTTTCAAGGCCATCAATCAATAACATCATAAAACTCATGATTACATTTCATATATGCATAAAATATGGGTTGTTTACAACATCCTGCTTGTCAAGCAATTAAAAATCTGCAGACGTTCATAAAACTTAAGGTAGAAGAAATGGTGCGGATCTGAAACCTTCCATAAACACCCATCTGTCTATCCTATAATAGGGACGAGGAGAATGCCTGAAAACAAATCTTGGTAAGGAAGGACGCGGGAGAATTGACAGCCCAGGGTACCTTGGACTCGGAATTGTCCCTGCAACAGCACTGTGGGTCAGAGCAGATGTCACACATACATAGACAGAATCTCACTGGCACCGATCTCTATGTCTTAAAGATGTGTCTGCTTAATATCATGAAAACAATCACTCCTGGGCCTCTTTCAGAAGGAGAAGAAAATGCACACAAGAAATAACAGTAAATGGTAGCTATGGTAGTAAAGCAGAAGAAATATTAAATCTATAAGAAGGCCCAGTAGAGAACAAATGAACAGTTTTATTGTGGACACACTGGGTCTTTGCAAGAGACAGGTGCTATTTTACAGACTGTGTAAAGATCTCTTGATTTTATGCTAGACTGGGAATTAACTCACCATGTTCATGAAAAGGTTTGTTTGCTAATTAATCAACAGAATAAATAGATCTGATTTAAAGATTTTTTTAAAAAATTTTTAAACCCCCACACAAATCTTGAATCAACAAACTTTTCAGGGATTTCAATTGCTGATTATAATCTAAAGTGCATTATTATTATTTTATGCAGTATAAGATTTTGACGCTTCTGATTTGTACAAATGTGACATGGCAGAGAATAAATAGGCACGAATGGAGAAAGAACGGCAGCTTTCTGAATAAAGCTCAGGTTCCAAAGTATTATTCCGCCTTTCTTTTTTAATAACCTGCATAAAAAGAAGGTAGCCTGGAGACTGTATGATAACCATAAAAGAGGTAAAAGCATTATATGTTATTAAAGTCTGAAAACATGGAGGTTGATGATATTACAAAATATACTGGTTTAGGTGCTGACTGCACAGAAAAACAGGGTAATCTCCTACGTTACCGCCCCATCATCTTTTGCATATTATACTTTTAAAAGAGAAAGCAATGCAGAAAAGAACAAAAGAAAGGCCCAACTGAAAGAACAGAGCTTGATTTGGTCAATGATATAAAACCCACTCACTCTTTACAGGTTGCAGACAAGTGTTCAAGCACACCGTTTATAAGGCTTAAATCATGACATCTTGTGATTCGCCATGTCTCAGAACAAGACACATTTGTTTATGCAATGCTGAGGCAGGACATAGATTGTTACTAATACTCCAGAGGAGTTTGAGGATGAGCTTACTCTGTTCACATTGAGGAAAAAAGTTCTTAAAAGATTGCCAGCTCCTTCAGTAGGAGGTCTCTTCCATGGCTGGGGAGAAGACATCTCTGAGAGACCTTTTTTTTTAATACTTCAAAATTAAATATGATGTGATCAAGCCAACTGAAGTGCTTGTTCGCACTTCAGTATGTGCTCCTTAATAATATACTGGCTTTACAGCTATGGTGTCAGGGAAGCTTGAAAATTCACAAATGTGAATGCTGTGAAATTTCAAAGACCTCCTACTCCAGCTAAAAGTGTCATCTCATCATCTTTGGCTTAAATGTAATCATACACCGCAGCATTACACTGCCAGAAGATTTGTCAGCCACTGAAAGAACTGCGGCTTCTAGGCAGGGACACCTGAGAATTTTGATGAAATATGAGGATAAATAATTTAATGAAAAAATAATTAACACATAATTAAAGCATTATTAAAACGACTTGCATTAGTTATGTGCATACTATGGCTCTCTTAGTGCTTTTCTGAGACCTAATAGGCCTGACTTGCTAACTTTTTGCATCTTTTGTGCAGATCTTTGCCATCAAAAAGTTCAAAGTGAGCTGCTACCAGTTGAAGAGAGTACTGTCTTTTGAACTATTGTAAATTAACACATATGAACTGTAATCAAGACCCAAACACATTCTTTTTCAAATTATCATAAAATATTACCATAGTTAACTAAATTCCTTCCTATTTGCAAACTCTCCTTTCCTACAGAAAAACTGTTTGATTCAGAGCTCACCCATCTATAAACTAGAAATAAATACTACAAAGAACTAACAAAAGATTGTGCAACAGATTAGGTTCCACACAATCTACATTGCAATTGATGCATACGCGCAAGTAATTAAAAATGGTTTATAGAGGCCATGAAACTATGAGAACCTCCCATAGATACTCTGGATGTCAGAAACRGGGAGAGGCAGATTTGATGAAGTGMAGGAGATTTGATGCTCTTCTTTCAYCATGAATTTATGCATAGAATGTCCTGACAAGTCACAGTATCTCTGCCTCCACAGAAAAGGGATAGTACACTTTTGCTCCTCACTGTGAATAGGATGTGTGCATATATGTATTAAATTTCTCACATCCTGTGGCAATGTGGAAACACAGAAGAAAGTGAAGAGGTATGAAAAACCTCCTCCATTCAAAATCAGTGTGCACAAGATTGCTCCTAATCCTGTCATCCAGGAACTGTAAAGACTGAGGCTGTATTTAGCCATTCATTTAGCAGAAACTGAAAAGGAGAAAGACCTTTTGTCGTTCCCTGCAGTGTCAAATCAGCCACCATTTCCCTGAAGATTTCTGTACCAATACTTTTTTCCCTGTTCACTGTCATTAGCCTGATTTTCTAATAAAGCCAGTTGGTTGCTACATTTATTCCTGAGACTTTATTACTTGATAAGTAAATCCCGGAGTTTGACAGGTGCTGATAGTGGGTGAACTCATACATTTAAAGTGCAGAGAAAAGTTTTCCCAATCAGTCATAATTGTTTGTTCTACAAAATACAGCTTTGTGAATAAATGTCACTGTAAAAATACTACACTTTGAAGAGCTGAAACCTGTATAGAAAAACTCATAAATTAACTTGCCTACCAACTACAAGGGTTGTAAGAAGGAATTGTCTGAGCATGCTTCCATAAAATACGCTTTCCAGTTCAAGCCTATTACACATCAGTACTGAAGAAAAACTTGTGCAATTCTCTCTGCTTGCCAAAAGAGGAATACTGTATGCTAAATACTGTCATACTGCTTGTGGTATTGCATTTGTCTTGTAATCAGGTGAAATACTAATTTTGAAGGGGTAAGAGTTCTTTGTGGACTCCCAGAAAGCCCCAGAGTAAGGTATAATTTATCCTCAACCTACAGCTTGTTTGTTTGTTTGGGTTTTTTGTTTCTTCCAGTAGCAGAATCCATACATTTGCCAACATGGAGAGAATGGTCCTCAATAGAGTACCCGGAGAGAGGGAAATAGTGCGCACCTTGTGGTGGATGTTGCATACAGTCTTGGTAACAGAAAAGTTGAGACACGGTAAAATCTGCTTAGGTTAGTAAAAAAGTTTGGAATAGCTTGCATAACGCCTGAGACCCGATTGTCTTTATTTCCTTCAGAAGTGAAAGACCCCAAACTGACACATTTTTCCAATGAAAGGGGATGAAGCATCCATGCGGATTACAATTTTAAGATATGCTCCCACAGTTTTCCACATAGAATGAGAGCTTGTGCAGTACTGACTTAGAATCCACCTACAACCTCTTGCTTTCTTGACCGTGCATCTTCTGTGAACTGAACCTAAACATCTATACCTTCTTTGCAGCTTCAATAAAGTTTCATGAAAGCTAGTTCTCTGAACACAACTTTTGTAACTTTTCTGAATGTAACTTTTGAACATAAAGGGAGGTAAAGTCAGTCATTCTGAAAAGTGGGAGGAATCTGTAAAAACAATACAGTAGCTGTAGAAAATAATTAAAGTGGCTTATGGGACCTCTCCCCTCTCTTATGTTTGTATTTCAGAGAATAGATATCACAAACATCTTGGAAAAACATTGTAACTATTTTATGAGATAGATGGTAATGTATTTGCTAGAGTTGGTTGCAAATCTCTGGCAAAACAAAGACCTGACAGAAAATGCTAGATCACTAAGCCTGAAATGTTTCATTCAAATCAATGGCAGGAGGGATTCCTGAGGGATTTGCTCCAGAGCACCAAATCCTGCCAAGGATAATCGCAACTGCCAAGTCCATGACTCAAGGACAGACGTACCCTTGCATATAACGGTGCAGGTACAAAACTCTGCATTCGGTCATTGCAGCTGACAGCCTTCGTTTCACAGCTGCTAGCAGCAATGATTTTGACAAGCACAATAATTTCATTGAGCAGCTGCAGTATCCATGGCTCTTTTAGGTCACCAGAAAATAAAAAGAAAAACCTCTAAACTTTAATGTTTCATCCTGATTTGGACGCACATCATATTAAGAGAAAAGAAGTGGGCAGTGGTGGTAGTGGTAGATTCCTGGGCACTCAGAGGAACCTGGTTCCCAGCCAGCTCCATAAACCATCTCTCGGCAGAAAAGTCCTGCATAACAAGTGCTGATCCTCAAATACAGCATTTGGCAAAGTTACTAAATGAGTCCTCAAGACACAAATTTCTGGATCTGCTGTATCTGCACCCATTTGTAGCTTGGAATCTATGTCTAGGTATATCTGCTTTATTTAACATGCCTTTGTCCTCTTCTGCAATACGCCAGTGTAACATCAAATGAAGTTCTGTGAGCAAAAAATCAGCCCTCTACTTCTTTCTTCTGGACTTTCCAAACCACTTCCATTCCCTTAGTCAATACCAACTTGTATCTATCTCCCCTTCTCTTGCCATCTCAAGATCCCAGTTTAACCCATTTCCTTAAGAGAGAAGCAGAAATATGCTATGTCATACTTGTTTTCTATCAGATAGGGAAAAGAATATATGGGGTTTGTTGCTGGTTTCCGAAATTAAAAGTACAGCATAAGGAAATAAGAAAGTGCAGTTGAACCTTTTAACATCTGCATCCTTTTTAACACTTATTGGGGATCATAACTACTCTTGCTACAGGCCTTGCTGTAGGAAACCAAAATTAAAATGAGGAAAAAATATAGAATAACAGATGTCACTCCTTGTTAAAGAAAGGGAAAAAAATGAGGAAGGCAGACAGCAGAGGAAGAAACAAACAAGCAAACAATCGTTACTTCAGCTACTCAGAGACACAGCTTTCCAAGACAAGTTTGTGGAAGTGCAGGGCGACTCTTAAGACAAGTTGAGTGCTCTGTTTTAATCCTGGTTAACACAAAGAATTCACAAATGGTCAAATATGAGTAATCTTAACAAGGGAAGCTATTTTAGTTGCTTAAAAGATGCCATGAAAGGAATTGTCTTGTGAGAGAAATCAATGCATATTAAGAATCTTCCATTCAATTTTAATTTGCTGTACTTCTCACTTTGCAAGATTATAATTTGGTTTTGTCTTTAGGAATCTATCCCTGAAATTGCCTTGGATTTTAGCAGGAGATACACATAAAATTTAAATAGTAGCATCACTGGAAAAATGTAGGGTAAATTTGTGATAGTGGTTTGACAAGCATCCTTTCACCACTAGGCAGCAGTGTCCTAGCCATGACAGTAGCTGCAGAAGCAGGGCCCTGCTGGTGGAATAGGTTTTGGTGCTGTATGAAGGCTTTTAGGATTTTTATCTTCTGCCACTTCACCTGTCTAAAGGAAGTCACGGGAGATGAGGTCAAAGCCCTGAGAGAGAAATGCCTCTAAAATTGAGGGATGGGAGCAGAAAATGCTGGTTCCTTCATTCACAAAGATTTATACCCTTCTCCTTCCAGAGCTTCACTGGCAGGGCAAGATGGCTTTCTCCTTTCCCATAAGTCTGTGCTTACCTACAGGTTTCATTAGCAGATTGAGGAACAGAGTGGTATAAATGTTAATTTACTATAATATCTTATACCATTTATCTGATGTGACATTAGAAATATTTGAATATTCATGATTTCTTTGCTTTATGATATTTTTGACTTCTAATTGTGTGTAAAGCTTCAAGAGTTTGCAGTCTTAAGAACTATTAGTTGAAAGCTGACAACCCCAGCAGCACTTTTTCAGAGTGCTTTTTCAGACTCTGTCTCCTGCAAAGAAACATATCTTTAACATGTACTTCTAAATTTTTGAAAGATAAAGGAGTTGTAGTGCACCTCATTTGTCAAACACCTCCTTTAAGGTCAYCCTTCCTCCGGCTTTCCTCCCTGCTTCTCTTCCCACAAAGAAAACCTGAATTTTAAATTCATGTATAKAATTACAGGAATGTTTGTATTGCAACTGCTTCTTCTTTATAAAACCACTGAAATCCAAACAATAGGTAAAAGTGTATTTGGATTGCAGCAAGCATTTTGACAAAGTCCTTCATCAGAGGCTCTTAGAAAAAACAATCTGCCTTGGAATAATAAGGAAAGCCTGCTTATACATTAACAACGCTCAATAAATATGAAATGAAGGCCATATGTGATACAATCCCGCAAGTGTAGCTTTGTCATTGTTTTATTACTACAGCCTATGTTGGAAGAGGAGTAGGTAAATGAAATCAGCTCCTTATTAGAGAGAGCTAGAGAAGATCTGAGATCCCTTTGGTCATAATTGACTACAGGGTTTCCTTTTCAGTGTGTGAAAAAGAGCATAAAGAAGTGTTTTTTTGAGGTAAGAGTGTGTGTGTGGGGTTTGTTTTTTTCAGGGYGATTTTTTACATCATTTTGTGTACTGTTTGATTTGTTATTTTTTCTATAGAATTTCTGAGGTAACAAATAAAACCTCCTCAGGTTGATATTAAAAACTCATATTATCAAATATTTTCTTGTGTGGCTTTGAAACAGAATCCCTTTTACCTTGGAACCTATGAAAGTGTTACTGTCGAAAACTGAAACTCAATTCCTGTATTTATTTGTCCAGGGTGACAAAGCTCGCTGCTTTGACTGAGTTTCCAGACACCATGCTCATCAACACAGTCTTAACCCAATTCTTATAATTAACCACTGACAGTTGATTTTCTTTGATTATATTCGGTTCCCTTGCCCAATACACCTAGAAGAAAGTGCCAGGATAATTTTGTTCAATTTGTAATGAGAACAAGATAGTCTCCATCTAAATAACCTATAACTAATAACATCCAAATGGCCTCTGTTCCTTCATGGGCTGAACTTTATGGCATTTTGGAATAATGACTCTCTAAATCAAATCTTTCCTCATAAGAAAATTTCAGTAGTACGAGCACAGATCAAGAAATACAAGAAGCTGTGATATATAGATGTGCTACTGTGTTTCAGTGGCCACAGCAGGTCACACTGAGCCCCTGTCTTACTCTAACATAACACGTCTGTCCAATGTTGATTTGCAAGAGTACTCCAGTCCTCAGACACACTAGGAATTTATGTTCTCCATCTCCTTRGCTTGGATTGAGCTAACCTGTAAATTCAATTAACACCAAGGATAATTCAATTATTTCTTCTCTGACTGGTCACTGGACAGTAGCTGTGAACAGTTGCCATCCTGGTGAATATCACAGCCAAAATACGTACTCCAGATATCGGTTAAAAAAAATAAACAGAATTCTCTGATGTATAATTTTTTAAGGTATAAGGATCTCAGGATTTTTTCCCAAAAATAATTTTTAATATAGATCACTGCTGGCCTGTTATAGATACACCTAGTTTCATCCTCTCAACTATATTTCTGCCTCTGCCCCATGCATTATATTGAATAAATCTATGTCTTGCTAGGAAATGTGATGCAGAGTGACTTATCATATTTCAAATAAAGCTTTGGGAAGACATATTTAATTTTGTCTTAATCTATTGTAATTGGTCAGCATGAAGATTTTTAATAGGTATTTTTGTAAGACCTGAAGGTGAGTTACCTAGTTATTAAAAACATTTTTATATCCCAAAATCCTTCAGAGCCCTTAAACCCACGCAGCCCTGAGGCAAACTCTATCAAGTTCACAGACTTCTGATGTCCAGCAAMAACTCTATAAACCTGCAAGGCTCCAGTTCCTCATAGTATCTCTTTAAAGTTCATATAGCCCTAAGGCAGTCCTTTCCATCACAGCATGGCCAGAAGGCAAAAAGGCAAGTAGGAGCAGGCGGCATGATGGACGGAGGAAGACTTCACTACACCAGAATGGGAAGGCTCGGCACTGGAGATGGGAGCAGATGGCAAAGAGTGGGCGCACCTGCCCCTGTGGAGTTTGCAGATGCTCTAGGTATCCCTGTCCTGGCGAGCAGAGATACAGTCTGTGATACGTATACAAAACAGTCTATCTGATTCTTATTTGGACATAAGTTTGCATGCTTCTCACTACCTATCTGTAAGACAGGAAGAGTTTACTCACTCTTCTCACTATAACCAGGATAATGACTGTAACGTGAAAGGATGCAACTCAATTCAAAATGTCACAACAATTAGGAAAATGGAGATGAACTTAAAATTTGAAGCTACTGCAGTTAGTCTGACACACAGAACTCATGAGGCAAAACACACAGAAAAGGAGAAAAACCCAAAATGCCATGTATGATTATTAACACCATCACAGTCCAGAGAGTGGAGGATTTCTCCTGCCTCTCTCCAGTGGCAGTAAGCTTACTCACATAATGGCAGAGCTTTCAAGAGTTTATGCTTTAAGGATGTGCAAGAGATGATAGCTGAGTACAGGGAAGCAAAAGATTCTAAAATAAACTGGTTGYTGTTAGCTGACAAATTCAGCTTCCTTTCAGCTATTTGAGCATTGCTAGGAGTTCTGGGCACAGAGACAGAGGGGATCACAAGCAATCACACAAGCATCAAAGTCAGCCAAAAATCAGTATTTCTGATTACAGCTGAATTAGTGCAAACCACTCCCCAAACTTTTTGCTATTCCCTGTCAAATTAAAACCAAAGCTGGAAAATTGATCACATGAGAACAGAAAATTAGTTTTTCTGCCTATGGCTTCATCTTCAGGGTTGGATTAATGCTTTTGTTGAAAACAACAGTAGACAAAAATAGAATATTTAGAGATGAGAAAGGAGAAAGACATGGAGTTTATAGAAAGAAACGCTGTCTGGATTTTCTTCACAAGGTAGAACAACTTTGATCACTAAAATCATGGCATCACTGCATTGATGCCAAAGCAACATGAAGATTTACAGTATATTCACATTAAGAAATGGATAAAATCACTGGATTTATTTTACAACATTAAGAGCTTCCAGTTACTACTGTTGTAGCAACTTTTTGAGTAAAATATACAAATATGCCATATTTGGAGAGATGTCATTGCAAAGGTTTAGATTGCTTTCAATAATGACGGGAAACAGGAAAGAAAACTCCATTATCATGTTAGAGAAGTAATCTGCTTTCATTCTTGCACAGGTACTTTATTTGCATTCAGCCTCAGTGCTAGACTTGGACTACCGGTCATTAAGTTTCATAAATAACTAACTTTCTGCTTATCTTTATTGGTATTTGTGACAGGAGGTGTTCCTATGCACAGTGTAAAATTCTCTGTCACGAGATTTTTTTCTCATCACTAGCAGGAGTAATGCCAGCTTGAAAAGCAAGTACCACCAATTCCACCAGACTTCCAGACAGCAGCAATAAACAAGTAAATGTAGGGAACACAAAAATGTTCTACCAACAATTTAAACATGAGAATATAAATGCCCTAGCACAGATGACAAACATGTTTCTACAGGTATACAAATTTCATTGTGCTATGTACCCGACCAATAAGCAAACCTGGGAAAACAAATAGAGCTATTAGTTTTTCTGCAAGAGTAGATTTAAAAGGGGGTAGAGGAGGAGAAAGGTGGTTCAGGAGGGAAAGCCAGGACTCYACAAGGAAAAAAAGGCAGGTCAGACCTAACCTTTGGTGCCTTTTCAGGATAAGAAACAAAGCAGCAGTTCATGTCGCTTCAGAGGAAGCAAATATCATAATATAACACCACAGACACATTGATGGGTTGACATAAAAAAATAAATCCATCAACTGATAAGATTTGTCTGACATTGAGTCTGGGGAGATGTGTCTGATGGCTCTGGCCTAACCAGCTGATAGAAATTTTATGAACTTGGACAGCAGAGGTTTTGACTTTGTGGGTGAAACTGCAACAGAAACAGTTTCATTTGATTCAATTCATTGGAGTATTGATTTTCAGGGTTGATGATTTATTAACGTAACATTCGGTACAGTTGGATCTCCCAGTAATGATGATGCTGTTACTGACACTGAAAATAAATCATGGTAAATCTTTAAGAGAACAGGAGTGCTTAGCTAACAAATTGGATGTCCWGGATTTGCAGAAGCTTGGGAAATCCTGCTAAGTGGTATAGTGACCTTTTTTTTCCTGTCAAGTGTTCTCCCTTCTGACAACATTGGACAGAGGACATGTTTGTTTAAACATACCAGGGAGTTTATAGCCTCATTTTTTACCTGAATAGTCAATTGAACATGCAAAGTGTGCATTACACACAAATTTAACTTCTTCACTACAAAAGCAATCCTACATGAAAATCGGGCAGTGATCTAGAAAAATGAACAACTAACCATTGGTGCAAATGCTTACCTGTCTTGTGTGGAATACTCACAATTTTAACCATAAACAACATAAGCAAGTCAGCAGGGATGGACAAGTGAATCTAAACTGACCAAGTTTTAAAAATACTATATGATGTTCTGTGTGCTACTCGGTGACATTGTTTGGCTAAAAATAGACATATTTTCTACCGAGTAAGTCAGTATGCTAGATGGACGCAGAAGATTCTGGCATTTCCTCTGCAGAGGTAAAAAAGTCATTTGGAGTACACAAAACCAGAAAGAAATGTCAGCAAAACAGATATTCTCTTCGTATAGTTTACCTCCAGTCGCAACAAGAATGATGGAAAGAAACTTCCAAGAATCAAACCAGTCCTACATTAATGATGACTGTAAGTTAAGTGGCCAATAAACAACCATCTTTTCCCATACAAATGGAGCCATTCAGATTTAATGCAGTTCCCACTGAACAAAACACATTTAGCACAGTGCTTTATGTACTGGCATAAAGTATAAAAAGGACTAAATTTAAAGGACTTGACTAGACATGGAAATGAATTTGTTTCTTGGTCCAGTCCCTTGCTGTACTGTACCTTCAAGTCAGTTCAAATCAAAATAGAGCACTGCTGCAGGAGCTGTATAAGAGATCTCATCTCAGCATGGTGTCGAGACTTGGATTCTGCTGCATCTGTTATACAACCTTATTCTCCCTGCTGGACTTTGTTTATTTCTATAGGCCAGTTTAGAAAAGCTCTGAGGACACAGAAGACGTGTATGGGTTCCTCTGCTCCCTAGTCACCTCTCTCGTTTCTACCTGGCAGATGCCTCACAGAGCATCTACCACTGAAGTGCAGGCAGCTTCATAGACCTGGAGGATTTTCCTTCACTAGCACTTTTTCACTGTTTTATCTGCTGACAATGATTTTCAACACATACCATTTTAATTAAGGCTGTACTTGGAAGTAGGCAGGTCTTTGTTTTCTTCACATGGGGAAATGACTGTAATGAAGATCATCAAGACTCTACATACCATGGAAGTAATAATACTGCTCATCAGTCTGCTGCTGTATTATTACTCCATAATCACTTTAGACTGCCGGAGACGTGATCTCAAACAAAATGTAGACCATCCTCTGCGGTAAACAAAGATACACTAAATGCTCAGTAGCATTACACATTACGAAAATGGATTTCTACAAGCTAAATTACAGGAAGCTAATAACTTCACAAGGGGATCATGGCTTCTTTTTTGCTAGGTCCAACCAGTTTATTTTGGTTCCTAACAAACTTTATTTTCAAACACATTTTTTTTAGTGTGAGAAAATAGCCTTGGTAAGCATAATATACTACAAGCAGTTCTGCCTACTTAAATTGTAGCCCAGGCACTAGTAAATAAAAATTCCTCAAAAATTCTCCCTGCAATTAGGCAAAACTGTAAATGAGCTGCAAAACTGAGAACTAATTTGTCACATTTAGTCACAGCCTTGACAAGAGGCATAAAGAAGAATCTTCCCTGAAGGACCCAAAATTCCCTGCTGCATTGCTCTGTAGTTGTACTCAAGAGGTGATCAATTAGCTAAAGCTCATTAAAAGATTCACCACACTCTCTCCACCAGGGTCAGACCAGCTATTACAATAGAGAGGAGGAGATCCAGCAGCCACGTAGTGCTCTTCCATACTCCCTTTCCAATGAGTCAGGGACTGATGTTGCAAGATGTTAAGCAAACCTCTTAAGAATATGTATAAAGTCTGACCTCTTGAAAAATATAGGCAACTTAGAATGAAACAGACGTAAAAACTAGTGAGTGGCAACAAATCTCCACATTTCTTTCTGCGTTTATTCAGGATGGGTCCTCTCTCTGGCACTCATGCAATCCAGTCCCCCTTGCTTCCTCAGTAAATACGAAGCAAAATGGAGACGACATACATATACATCTGCAGAAAACTCATTGAATCAGAAGTTATTTGCTGTTTGGGAATTTGAAGGTTTTGCTGATTATGCAGGGCTAGATCTCTAAACATGCTGCTTTAACTCTTGTATAATGTAGAGGTCTTGGGGCYAAAAATCTGTGGTTGGCTGAATATAACATATTAGGCTCTCAATGAACTCACAATGAAAATACCAAATTGGCTTAAAAAAAAAAGAGASGAGGAACTAGCAGAGATACCAGGCATGTAAATGAAGCTTGTTTAAATGTAAAAAAACTAGCCACRAATCATATTTGTCTTAAACCCTGGCAGCTCTGTCATGAGATTTGTAGCAGAGTAGCATAGATTCTTCACTGTTCAAGGTTGGGAGCAGCAGTAGCCTCCTCCTCCTCCTGCTGAGGGAAGCACGGAGCACGAACAGGAGAGGTGGATTTTGCAAGTACTGCCTCAGCAGCAGGAGGGTGAGGGAARGGGAGCAAATTCCAATGAGTAGTAAGTCCAAGGCTGCTCTAAGACTGTAGTCCAGCTCTGAGAATCTTATTTCCTTGCCTCTGCAAATGAGCGCACAGAACACACATTATGCTGAAACCCATGTAATGGTGATGCCTAAAGTTTGCTAATTAACTGACGCTGGTGGGACCAGCAGAGTTCTTGAGCAGAGAAACAGATAGAAAGGAAGTAATCTCAGTTATTCTCAACATTTTTCATTATCTACTAAGGGACTTCTCTGCCACTGATTTCTGGTTATACTCATTTTAGGTATCTTCAGCTGCTTGTAACTACCTTCGTAAGCCAAAATATCAGTATGTGAGCATTCATACAGACAAAAAAAAATTGCCCTAATTGAAAACCTGACTTGATTTACTTTGACTGTTCAAGTTGAGTAGCACTTACTCAAATGTGTAGCCACAGTAAATTCAGGAGAGTGCAATTTACTTCTGCTTTGTTCCAGATATGGCAATACTGTCATATATAATTAATCTCCTTCACATCCATCTACTCTGATGGACTTGACTCTCTGAGCTCCTTTGTCACTGGTACGTTAATGTCAGGGAACCACTTTCTGCTGACAGTGACAAAGTTGTAAATCTGAGGTAAGTCTGTTCATCAGAGACGAGTTCAAAGGCATGTAAGTTTTGTCCCAGTCAATCTGTTTCAAGCCCCACACATATGGGAGGCTGTAGAAAGATCCTCTGCAGAGGGTTTGGATCAGGCTCCATGTGACTGCTCTCAGAAGCAGTAATGTAAGGCCCAAAAAGCAGAGTTGGATTAGTATTTGCATCACTTACCTAGAAAGCTAAGTCAGGTGGAGCTGCAGCTGCTTTCCCTAGGCTCACTTCAGGAGCAGAGTGCCTAACTTAGGTAGTCTCAGCCATTCTTTGGATATCTCTCTTTCCATCTGTGAAACAGGGAACCTAGGGAGATGTAGTTAAACTACCCAGTTTGTTTAGGTTCTTCAACCTGCATGGTTGTAAATAGCCTGTCCACTTATCCCTACAGATTAATTGCCTCCATATACAATGCACCTTTTGATAGCAATGTGTAGTCTCCACTGATGTTTCGAGTGGAGTCATTCACTTGAAGTTAGGAAAGTTCTCTTGTATCTGACTGTACGTAAGCCTTTATGACCCCAAATCTGACGCTTCTCTTACATAAGATGAATTTGTCTTGGCAGGTGCTTGATTGAAACTCCTGTTAGACTGAAGGGTGACCTACAGTTGTGAAGAAGTCCTCCTAAGAACTGGGAGAGATCAGTTCTTCCCTTAACACAGGCATCATTGCAATCAGCAGGAATTACAGTGGAAGAACAAAAGCCAGGCAGAAAAGCATAAATAGATTAAAAGCAGAAGTGATTATTTTAGTAATTAAACATTTCTTAACTGAAATGACATGAAATGCAAAAGCAGCGTGAAAGGTCAGGAGAGATTTTTGAAAGAGTGTTCCAGAGGAAGGGAAGGGCGGGGGGGGGGGGGGGGGGGAGGGGGGGGGGGGGGGGGGGGGGGGGGGGGGGGAAGCAATTAAACACAAAGATAGAAGCCTATGATGCATAGAAAATTATTCCAAACAGGTGGCTGCCAGCAACAAACTGCATTGTTTTGAATGTTTAATTAATAAAATAATCTTTTTCATTAAATGTTACCACTGGGGAAGATGGATTGGAAAAAATATGCAGAAGACAAAACAGACACATTTCTTTCTTGCTTGTATTTACATAAATGTAGAAATCTGAAAAGCAAAACTAATTGTTTATCTCCAGTATTAAGGGATCACAATGAATAGGTGGTTATTACTAATGCTGCATGTGCAGGTCAAGTTTCTTAAGTAACACCAGAATAGGGAAGYGGAGGGACCTTCTGAGACAGGCCAGGAGGTTGCCTGATTGAATCTGTGCTTGAACTTTGAGAGCACACTATATAAGGGCAACCAGGAGCTTTGACTCCACTACTTCGATTGCAAAGCCACTCCTGAATGCTACCTGTTTCTTGTTTCAGAGCATGATCTTCAAACATTTTGGAGGTACTTTCAAGAGACCCGAGTTCTTTAGCTCAAATTTTAAAGCTCACCCACATGACACCACAACTAAACAAGACATATGCATTAACAGTCTGCTGCACGAAATCTGTAAGATGTACTGATTATCTGGTACGATTCCAATTTTTTTTCTCTCCTCAAAACTGCCAGTTCACCTTGACACAAGGCACTATGTCTTCCCCTGCCCTTCTCATCCCTCAAAATGACTCAACACATATCCAACTCTCGAAATCAAATCTTGACCCTTGCAATCAAATCGACTACCTGCCTGGCATTGCCTAAGTCAAAGCATGGGAAGAAGGAACCAGGGTAGCAATAGGAAAGCGTTATTGATCTTCGGTCAAATGCTAGTGGATAGACCTGATATGACCAGCAACAGCCTCCATCAGCAGTTAAAATCCTATATTTTCCCAGTAGCTTGATCTCAAATGTGGACAGGCCATGTTCAGTGAAGATATAACTCAATAAGAATCAGCCATTACATACATAAGGGTCTCCTAGTTACATGCAAGCAGTAGTTTCTCTGAAGCTTATGCAACTTATCCATAGTCAGTCAGACTTTTACAGGGATGTACCCAATCCAAAGACATCTTTATTCTATGTCCCTTCTACAAATCACAAATACACAGGACTTTAAAAAAGCCAGCAAAATTCCAACRGAATTGTTTGGATGGGCTACAGGATGCAGCTTTTCTTTACTTTGTTGTGAGTAACACTCGAAGGTAGAAAAGGCACCCGAGGCAAATAGCACCCTTAAAAGGAATAAAAAAGGAAAAAAAAAAAATTACCCCAGCACTTAAAACTGCCACAAGTCCTAAGCAACTACAAACAGGCTGTAATGACCTCATGTGAACAATACCCTTTTTTGTACATCTTTAACAGATTGAGATAGTTAACTCCCATGAATCAGAAATGATAAATAAACCCTTGACAAGACTAGAGACTGAAGGTGTTTGTTATTCTCTTTTAACAGGAAAAAAGCAAGCAGGTGGCCTCTGAAGGCAAAAGGAATTGAATAAAGGGCCAGTGTGTAGACATTCAACCTCTTTGTGTTCTCTGCTCAGTGTGTGTTTTGCTATGCCAATGCACTCCCCTTCTGCCTTCAGCGTTAGTCCATAAGGAAAGCTGAGCTGTTGCTCAGAACTCTGACACCATCCCTGATTAAAGCAAGGCCTTGATCAAATGCAGTTTTTAGACTCTCAGCTTGCCATTCTATGCAAGAGAGTGACTTTTTCACACCACATGAATTAAAAGCCCAACTGGGTGCTGTTATAAATAAAAACACTTTAAACAACAACAAAACAACAAGGAGGAATGAAACTTTGATCAAGCTACAGTTAATTGATTAAAATGTCCATTTCACTGTCCCTTCATGTCTAAGCTTCAGTAAACAACATAACAGAGCAGAACCCAGCATGCGATAGTAGGGAAGGAGGCCACAAAGGAAAGCCTGGCAAGTAAACAAAGATTAAAAAGAGAGGAAAAAAATAGATTATACAGAATAAATACAGAAACCTACTGTGCTCATGCCCAGAAGCTTAGCCCAATTCTCCAGCTATGCCACTAAAAGGCAGAGGAATTCATAGCCATAAGCAAAACAGACTCATATTTGCATTTATTTTTSTCACAGTAACCATATGAATTCTTTCCTACCAAAACCACAATGTGATTTGTGCAAAACTAACCTAGTATAATGCTTCCAATATGAAATGGAGTATGCACTGGGAGGGGTTATTGACTTTCATTCTTATAAAATCTGAAAAGAAACCTTGTCTTTGGTTAACAAGTAAACCAGGTTTTCCACTGTTAAAAGCGAAATTGCTATAGTTGCAATTTCTCTCTCATCTGAGAGATATCAGGATGGACCACAAGATGCAGTCATTCTCAAACAGATTCAGGCATATTAACAGCAGCAAGGGACACTGAAATACTTCAGGATGCTTAGAAGTAGTCAGAAAGCTTACAGACTCCTTTTCTTATGCAGTCAAAAGAGACGCCCAATCCCCCCTCCTCCCCTCAGGAAATTCAGAACCCTGATACTTCAACTTCTGCTCTGAATCTTCTCTCAAGAGTGTCAAGGCTCCCTCCACGATTCAAATAACAAGCCTAGGGACACCTGCCTCACTTACCAAAGTCCATCCTTTCTAGTTATCCCTCTCAGCCTTGAAAGTCGCCTTGGCACTAAATTCACTGGTGCTTTGGCTGAATTTAATAATTTGAGACGCAAGAGTAATCTGAGACTGAGAGCTGCTCTTGGAGAAATTCCAGGTCATGTTTTTACATACAGAATAGCATTCTTATTTAATTTTTTGTTGTTAATAAAATGTCCTGCTTGGTTGCACCTCAGTGTCATTTGAGCTCTGCAACAGATTCAATACGTGAGTACAGGAAGGAGAGAGAAATCCAGGCGTAACCCACTCAGTTTCAAAGGTTCTCAGAGAGGCTCTGAGAGAGCAGTGGTCTGAAGTAAATCAGCAACAGCCAAAGATAAAATGGCTTGTTCTTCCACTGACTACAGGTACTGAAATTACCATGATAGATAATAGATAGGCAATAGACCTGACATGATTTGAGGGCAGTAGCTACTACAGAGCAACAAAATTACATAATTCAGACGTGTAAATTATAGAGAGAGGTGTATAGCCCAAAAAGGCATTTATAAAATCTCACCTATCATCCTGAGAAGGCCTGGCACTCAGCTCTCCCCTCTCATGGTAAATCATTGCACTCACTTAATAACAAACATTTAGTAAACAAAACTTAACTAATTCACTTCCACACTTGGTTATTGACTACCTTTTCCACCTACATAAAGTAAAAAGTTTTTTCCAGCCATGAATCACTAGCACCCTTGTAGTGGAATATGACTAATATTTCATTTCCACTAAACTAACTTAGTGGAAGAACCAACAAGTTGAATTATTTATTTAGAAAATTGGCCTAGGATTAAGTTTTATTAATGTAATACTTTCCTTTCTAACTTTTCTGTGGACAGATGGTGAAATCCTGCATGTGCAATTCAGTACCGTCTCTTAAAAGAAAAAAAAAGAGCATCAAAGACAGGGATGCAAACAATTACACCTACACGCAGTGCAACATTCTTAAATGATACTTGCTTCTCACCTCCAGTCAATTACTCTACATTCAGTCAAGAAAAAAAATTGATCTAAACAGGGACTGCGTCAATACAATTCTGGTCACTCAATTTAAACTGTACTGTGAGCCAGAGTGGAAACTGTGAGATGACATACCAGGCTGTTCTTCATATTGGAAATTAAGACTCATGAGCTTCAAATTTTAACACTTCCATTGCAAAACATGGCTTTACTCTATACACCTGGCTACCCTCAGCCGAGATTTTTATCCACCTTAAGAAACACCATTTTCCTCTGCTGTAGATAAATACCTTGCTGTTCCTTCCTCCAGCAGCTAACTGGTTTCCTCAGAAGGCCTAAAGACTGTAAATGTAACCCTTCTTTCCCTGCTCCTGCTCCCCCTTCTCTTTTCTTTCTCTGTTATCTGTTCTGCACCTCCTATTCACCCATCTGCAATTTGCAGCTCAGCAGCCAGGTGACTGGGAGCGGAGCTGCCCTTCGTACCTCCACTCCCTTTGGAGAGCTCTGCTGGGCCCCACTAAAGTGGGAAATTGATTTTCAGAGCCAAGGTGGAGTCCGTGGCTTCCTGTAGCATAAATCTGACTTGCCTGATTTCCCAGCATCTTCTTTACTAGGATTTCTTCTTGGCTCAGCCTTCTGGTTTTGCCTGCACTATAATTCACACGTCTATACCACTTTACAACCTAAACCCTCAGCCTATTATGTTTCTTCCTTTTTAACACACTTTCTCATCACACACCAGGCTTCTAAATTGATCAAATTTAAGCCTACTCTGAGGGGGGAAAAAAAAGTGTATTTTAAACTTCTTATTGCTTCATCAATACATATGGAATAAGAAAGGTCTAGCTGTCACAGCGACTGATACATTTGCAAGCCACAGTGATTTGCTGTCATCTATAGACCTCCCCCGCTTCCCAAAATGGAGAAAATCTGCAAAAAGTATGAATGACAGACAAAGAGTTACAGTCATTGATTAAGAGATAAATGGTTTTGTGGGTCCCGGCATTGGCAAGGCTTTGCACTGTCACAAACCGGTGGCTCTCTGTGTCCTCAGCCCTCACTTGTGTGAGAAGGCAGCAGAGACAAACATTTGAGAAATTGTGAGGGCGTGCAATTAGCAGTGTGATTTATGTGCTAGTTAATTTTTGCCCAGGTGAATATTTGGGTCATAACTTACACCCCAAGTAGAAATGTATAGGGTAACAGCCAACTGACCTTCATTAGAAGGTGTTTAAGTATTTTCCAAAACCAGGTGTCACTACTAATGCACACAGAAATCCCTCTCCCTGGGGACGTTGTTCAAATCAATGCTTCCCTTAGCCAAACCACCAGCTAACCAGCACCAGTCCTCACTGGGACTCCACCAAAGAGCACTGCTTTACGGCCACGAACCACAAGGGAAAGGAGGGGGATGCAGATGCCTTAGGAATAGCATACAGGGGAATATGTAAGATACTTCTCCTGTCTTTCTCAACCTCSAATAATCTGCAGTTCAGAAATTCCTAAAGCCTGTAGAGGTAAGGCTGAGTTTAATTGCCCTCATAACTCCCTTTCTCTTCTGTGAAGGTGTCTTATCATCTGAATCTGTGTACACTTGGGGCCTCCGCACCCTGGGACAAATAGCTTCTGTTGCAGTATCTCACGCTGTGTGCTTTGAGCCTTTCAGCTGACTGATTTATGGGATGTTTCTACTCCTGGCACTATGAGAAACAATGAATAATTATTTCCTATTCCAGTTTTTGGTGCTTATCATGATTTGATATGCTTCTATCATAGCTGCAGACACCACTGTCTCTTTTCCAGGTCGAAAAATCCTCCCTAGTCTTCTTAAACTTTACCCACGTGGAAGTCATTTCACACTTTTTAGCCATCCTGCCAATCTCCTCTGTACATTACATAGTCCTACTACACCCTGTCTGAGGCGAGGAACGCACCCCTGCACACACTCTTCCAGAATTATTTTTCAGCAACCGTTGCATTTTAGCTTTTGAGCTTTAAGCTAAAATTTTCAGAAATTTATCCATTATAACACTACAATCCCTTTCCCAAGCTAGTGAGAGTTAGTTCAGAGCACAGTGCATAATTGCTTTCTGTAGTGGAGCACTTAGAAAAAATGCATGCTCCTTGAAGGTGAACAGTGTGCCCCAATGATAGAACAAAAATAGAAATTACCAAGCAGGCCCCAAACCAGGGACAACCCACCAAAGTTTATTCTTGCAGCTTCTTCATTCCTTTTAATTATTCTCTTACTGTCTTCTTGATAGTGGCTGGTTCCAGCCGGGAACAGAAATGGATATCCAAAATACTGTTGGGCATAACTGGGGTACCTCATTTTTGCTTCAGAACCAATTTCTACTGACAGAACTTAAGTGTTTAGCTGATATTTACTATTTCTTAAAGGCACACATTAGCTTTCCTAATTTGGCTTTCCCACCCCCCTCTGACTCTTTGCTCACCTTATAGATACTACTTAAATGTTCTACATTTCCAGTTATCTGATAAAAAATATACTACAAAACAAAAAGTCAAGGCAATTTCCTGTTAAAACCCAAGTAACACTGTGTAGAAAGAAAGGAACGACCTAGATATCTAAGCACTAAAACAAAAATAAAAATTAATCAAAGGCAGTAGGGCATATCATATCAGATGATGAAGGGAAAAAGATAAAGAAAGAACCGAATTTCACAGTCACAGTGGTTAGCACCTGAAATCACATTGCATTTTGTTCAACTTATGCTTAAATCCTCAATCATGTAGCATCACTGCAAGTCAGTTAATGTTGCAATAGTGAGAGGCTATTAAAAAGAGGTCACAAGTCCATTAAGCAAGTATCTCCAATGCTGGACATCACATTTTTAGRTGGATAGTATAAAGTGAAACAGTATCTTGACTTTTAATGTACTATTATTACTCTTATTTCCATTTTTACTTTTGCTTAAAGAACATCAGTGAGATACTTTAAAAGCATAAGATACCCAAATAAAATGTTTTAAAACTTGAATTTTGTAAATCTCAAGGCATCCAAATCAATGCACACTGAAGGACAATGCAGTTAGGTATGGGGGAAGTGAATTACGCCTATCACGTAAAACCTTGGTTGAATTTTATTAAAGAGGAGAAAAAATTACTCCGAAGCTCCTAGCTATTTTATCTTGCTGAGTTAAAAACTTGTGAATATAGTGGTTTTAAATGGAAGTAGTGACATTTTTACTAAAGCAGCACGAATGTCACAGCTGTAATAATAGCCCACTTGTATCATTGTCCAGGCTTAAGCATATATGCACACATAGAGAGACAGAGAACTGCTGTCAGTTATATCTTTATTACTTCTACAGTGACTGATGCTTTGCAGCCCAAATATACACCCCCAGTGCCAAGCTTGATGTTTTTTTTCCCATTTAACAGCCCAAATGTACATCCCTAGCCACTAGTTGGATTTTCTGTTATTGCCTCATGCTTGCAGTGCTTGATATATAAGCTCTAGGCAACTGAGCTCTCCTCTCTGAGAAACATCAAATGAACAGCACTCTGGAAACGCTAAGAGTTGCCTGGTATCCCATCTGACTCCGATTAAGCTTAAAATATAAAGAACTAATCTTGCCAGTACTTATTGCTGTGTGTGTGAGTACTGACTACCATGAACAGTAGTCCCACAGAAATCTACCCACAGTAGACACACTGCCATCACTTGTAGCACTAAATCACTATGTTATTAAGTAGTATTGGGGTAAAGATTACACAAGCAAATATTTTAACAGGTACAATATCTAGGAATATTAGCTTCAGACATAACAAGACAATTTGCCTGCAAGTACTGTGGGAGCAATTTTCTTTTTTTCTTTTCAGTGTAAACAGCTTCTACACCTTGGAAAGGCAAACAAACAGCTGTGTACAATATATTTAATAATAGACCACTAAAAATATTTCTGTTCAAATACTCAGAATTGCAGCAGCAAGCCTCAAGCTAATAGCTTTTATGGATCCATTAGCTTGAGTAGATGCTGAATTTTTGAACTGGAACAACAGATTTGTACCTTGCAAGGTGTGTTTGATAATTTTGGAAGTTGAAGCTAGTGATGTAATATCCGAGTGTGTGAACAGTACGTTATATGAACTGCAATGCTTTTTAATCTCTCCTCTAATTTATTAATGTGCCATATTTCAAAAAGCAGAGGCTTTTTCAATCATCTCATTTAAGTGTCAAAGATGCTTGGTACAAACATTCCTAAGATATTAATTATTAGACTATTGATGCATTTGTATTTCGGCATGTAGTCAAATCACGCATTTCAATTTTATTTTAAACTTAATGTCCAATACATGTAAAACATTTTCATGTGGTTTTCAAAGCTACTAATATTAGTCAGACATAGTATTCTGGTTAGTAATAACAAGTTTTACAAAACTGCATTTCCACAAGTAATGAAAGTAATTTCACCTAACTGAACTCACTGCTGTAGCATTTTAATTTTTTTTTAATGCAAAAAGTACACAGTGCCTCCCATTACTGAGTTTACCTCTAAAAAAGGATAGCTTGCTGCTGGGAATTTCTTGCAAATCAAATATATTTTAGCCCATGACCAATGCTGCTGAAATCTATGGATACGATCTTAGTGTAGATGGCTTCTCCTTAGGAATGAAGGCATAAGGTGCAAAGGGAGATAGTCACAGCACAGACTATAACATGTAAATAGAATGGCAGATTAGCCTATAACCCCCTAGGTAGAAGAGCAATGCTTTTCTGGAGAGCAGTTCATATCACCAAATGAGGCTCTACGTCTGAACTACCCCCTAAAGGAGCTTATATCTCTCCACTGATTATAGGGAAAATCTGTGAATGTCAGCCAGACCAAGTGTTTGTGTTGGATGTTTAAGGTAGCATGCAGTTGAAATTCACCCAACAGAAATATACATATATACATATATACAATCATAGAATCATTAAGGTTGGAAAAGACCTTTAAGATCTTCGAGTCCAACCGTCAACCCAGCACCCATGCCCACTAAACCATGTCCCAAAGCACCACATCCACACGTTTATTGAACACCTCCAGTGTTGGTGACTCCACCACTTCCCTGGGCAGCCTGTTCCAATGCCTGACAACCCTTTCAGTGAAGAAATTTTTTCCTAATATCCAATCTAAACCTCCCCTGGAGCAACTTGAGGCCATTTCCTCTCRTCCTATCACTTGTTACTTGGGAGAAGAGACCAACACCCACCTCACTACAGCCTCCTTTCAGGTAGTTGTAGAGAGCGGTAAGGTCTCCCCTCAGCCTCCTTTTCTCTAGGCTAAGCAACCCCAGCTCCCTCAGCCGCTCCTCATAAGACCTGTGCTCCAGACCCTTCACCAGCCTCGTTGCCCTTCTCTGGACACGCTCCAGCACCTCAATGTCCTTCTTGTAGTGAGGGGCCCAAAACTGAACGCAGTATTCGAGGTGCGGCCTCACCAGTGCCGAGTACAGGGGCACGATCACCTCCCTCCGCCTACTGGCCACACTATTCCTGATACAGGCCAGGATGCCGTTGGCCTTCTTGGCCACCTGGGCACACTGCYGGCTCATGTTCAGCCGGCTGTCAACCAGCACCCCCAGGTCCTTTTCTGCCGGGCAGCTTTCCAGCCACTCTTCTCCAATTGGGCCTGTAGCGTTGCCTGGGCTTGTTGTGACTCAAGTGCAGGACCAGGCACTTGGTCTTGTTGAACCTCATGCAATTAGCCTCGGCCCATCGATCCAGCCTGTCCAGATCCCTCTGCAGAGCCTTCCTACCCTCAGGCAGATCAACACTCCCGCCCAGCTTGGTGTCGTCTGCAAACTTACTGAGGGTGCACTCGATCCCCTCGTCCACATCATTGATAAAGATGTTAAACTAGACGGGCCCCAAAACTGAGCCCTGGGGAACACCGCTCGTGACCGGCTGTTATATATATATATATATATATATATATATATATATATATATATATAAAAACCAAATCAAAGAACAATTGTTCTCGAGCCCATTAGAGCTAAGCCATGTATGAAGGGTTGCATTACCTGTCATATTCCAGGTTGGTGCCTGAAATTTCATCTGCAGCCTTTTCCTTGCTACATGTGTGGGTGCAGCCCCAAATAGTCCATCAACACCACTTTCTTCCGTACTTGTTAATGACAGCAGCAGCATAATCACTTGTTGGTCCGAAACCTCTCCTCTTACAGAAAAAGTGTAAAGGAGGGTAGGATCTCACCTAAGTACAGTCCAGCACTGACAAGAATTCTGTTTTTTTGGATCAAAGGGAAGTCAAACAAGGAAATTTTTCAGGGATGTTGAATAGGATATGTCCTCTTAACTACTTGCTTTGGGGGGCTTTCTTGAATGCAAACAATCTACCACATTTTTATCAATAAAAAGGGCTATTTTCCCTGCTACAGGAGAGAAGCTTTTTAAACTACTGAGCTATGTGTATAAATAACTAGGGAGAAAAACAAGACAAAAAACTGAGATAAACACAAATAAATTGCTAGATAATCTTTCCTGTAGATTGCACTTAAGCTAAATTACCTGTACTGATCTTAATTATCCAAATGACTCCATTAAACAAATGCGATGTCTGAGAACCACACAGGAATATGCATTCTGATTTTGCTTCCTAACCTGTTTGATTAATATGCTACAAAGCTAATTAACCTTAAGGGGAAACATAAGAGTTGTGTTTCATATTGCACAGGTTACTAGTTGTTAACTAGTAATACACCCAAAAGAACTTTTAATCTAAAGGGTACATTCACTATTCACATGTTGTCTACTTAATATTACATTTTAGGACTGCTTAGTTATTGCTGACCTTCCCCTTAAAACCAACTACTTACAGCATAAATTTGAACATTCAAAAAATAAGCCAGAGAAGTTGTGTAGACAGACTTGCGAAGTTCTACTTATAGGAAAACGTTTAATGTTGTCGTTAAGTACTGAACTGCAAATTACAGTACTCAGGTTGTGGGACTGGAATTTTCGAAAAAGCAAAATTACACCATGATTTTTTAACCCCTAAAGCAAAGACATGCCTAACTTTTTGGGCATGATATAAACCCTGAAGATGACACTTAATATTTGTTTGCAAGCCTGTCTGCCATACAGAAGACTACTGAATCCTATGATGTTATATAAATAGATGACAATATATGCTCCATAAAACACAAAAATATTTTCCTCATTCTCCCGCATATAAATTGAGCAGACAGCCTTCATGTGAAACAACAGGAAACAGTACAACTGAAAAAAACTTTACAAAAGAGTAGAAAATCACTTACTAAGACTTAAGAAGGAGGAGTATCTTGGGAATGTCTGCAAAGCCCTGCCTTGCATTGACTTACAATTCCATAGAAAGAAGTTTAAGAAGCAGAATKCATTTTACCAAAGTTAAGGTTAATGTGCAACTTCATCACAAACCATGAGTACCTAAATATTGCAGAGGTTTTTAAAAGGAATGAAGCTCTTTAGGTGAACTAAAAGGCAGGTGAAATCCGATAGCTGGAAATTGGATGTGCTAGATCACCAACACCTTTACATCAAGATTTTCTAAGATGATGCAGTTGAAAAATATGCAGTCTGTGATATACTGTTAGAGTAAGTAGTACAAGTTGGCTGTATTATTTTCTACTAAAATGAAAATTTCACTTTGTGAGATTGACAGAAAAACAACCTTTTAACATGCCTATGAGTAAAATGTAAGTACACACAAATAGTCTAATAACTGCTATCTGCTAAAATAAACAAGGATGTATATGAAGGAAAGCGTATATTTTAAGATAAGAAAGATGCGCTGATAGAAACATGGTGTTTGTGGTCTAAGAGCATTTTTCTTCTTTGGCTAAAAGACAACTGACACTGCGGGCACAATGCAAAAAACACTGAAGCAAAATTTTGTGGGTCAAGTTCTACGAGAGATGAGAATAAAGTAGCTGAATGGTTATGTCAYTGGAGAATCTGGGCTTGCCTTTGATCCTGCCTTACCTCAGGGTGTTTTAAGAGAAAGAAAAAAGACAGAGCGCTTCATAAGTTACATTCACACCAATGCTGCACTTCCAGGAAAACACCTCCCTGTACCCTTTACAKGATTATGCTTGGTCTGCTTCCACAGATGGAGCAGGCCATGTTACATAGTTTTAAATCTTTTCGAGCTGTATGTCTTAGGATACTAGGCTCTTGCAATTCTATCGTGTAAAAGGGACTACTTCCTATTATGCAGGTTAGCGTAAGATTTCCCATTGCTGGAGCGCTACAGTTGTTGTAAAACATCTCTCCCTGGCAATTGGCCAACAAAGGATACCACTAGAGTGATGAACGGGTGGCTTACTATAGGATTTCAGTTGCCAGCCAACCATGAACTTTAAGTTTACTATGAAATCAACCAACATGGCAACAACAAAACAACAAATGATAAAAAAAAATATATTTACTTATTACAGTCATCACCAACATTATTACGTATGTTACGTGTAATAATATTTATATAAAATTGTATCATCATTCTGCTTTTTAAAAAAAAAATTACTTGATACCTATTCAATGTAAGGAAATGTAAGGATTAATTAGCCCTGTGAAAATACACATTCTGCTAACTTTATTTTTAAAAGTCTGGGAAGACATTTAACTCTATGAAAGTGAAAGATATGTGCTGAGCTTAAGGGCTAAAGATTTAGAAACTCTGTGTTCCTAAAAGGAGGACTTTTCCAAAAAGAAAAGTCATGATTTTTCTTCAAAGATGCATTGAGTTGAACTGTATTTGAAATACTTACAGAAATAAAGCAGAACAAGAAAAGGTATCATCAAGGTGTTTCAACTATTGGTGAGATTTATAAGCATATCTCTGGCTAGCAGCCCAAYACAGACTGCCACATTCAAAAGCTTACATATAATTTGGCATATTTCTCTTGGAGGGATGTTTTAACTGCCAGTGGAACATAGACAATAGAGATAAAAACGGCAGATGGGATCAGAACACTGGTTTACTAATCCAGCTAAAAACACTTATATGAGAGGAAAGTCAGAAACAACCCTAGTAAAAAATTATATTCTGTAATTGCAAAATACGTCCTTACGATACACAACGTGCACTTGTCTTTTAGTATCTAGAGAYGATTTCTTACTCCATTTTCTATTTCTCTCTTTAATGTACATCAGTCTGCTGCAGGAAATAAAAAAGCAATTTAATGTCTTAGAGTAAATTTTTTTAAAAATGTTAGAACATCATTTTGTCTCTTTTAGAGCTTTGTACAGCTGCAGGAACACACTATCAAGCTTATATGTAGAGATTTTTCTTTTGCAAAACACACCTTTGCAATTACAGAAATTATTCCCGAAGTTTGTCAACTAGATTTGCACGGATGCATGTGTGCATGCACATGCAAGCTCGTTTTCAAGCAAAAAGTTTGCTTTTTTTTCTGTCTTTCATAATAATTAATTATCCTGTTGATAAGAAACAATGAAGAAACACAAGTAGAAAATATTAAACCAGGAGATCTGCATGTATCATAAGCCTTTGATGATTTTCCTTTTAGAACATTATCTACACTTCTACATTTTGCRTGCCTTACCTTTTAAATTATGATTACACCATGCTCCAGTGGGCAGATTAAAAGGGAAAGAAGAAATAGTAAAAGAGTAAGAGGAATAAAAAGAGCAGAATGCTAGAAAAATGAATGGAAAAGACCAAAAAGTTAAGTGAACCAGTACTGCAACAGGTTGAAAAGCAGCCATCTCTGATACTACTAGCAGTCTCAAAATTGTCAAAGTTACTTTGCCAAAGATGAAAATAGAAGCAAAGCTGCCTCTCATAAAGGCGGCCACTATCTGCTAGCATGCCTAAAAGCAGACAGAGCCTCAGCCAACACAAATCCTTTGAGGCACGATATTAAATGTGGCATGAATGAGGGTGTGTTGGGAAGCAACTTAGAAAGACGAGGAAGAAACATTCACGTCAAGATCTGTTTGGGATAAGACTGGGCAGAGAAGGAGACTGTAGGCAGGAAAGGAAGGTCATAGCGCAGACTGGACATAGAAGACAAAGATGTGGACAAATGAATAGAATCATAGAATCATTAAGGTTGGAAAAGACCTTTAAGATCATCGAGTCCAACTGTCAACCCAGCACCCATGCCCACTAAACCATGTCCTGAAGTACCACATCCACACGTTTTTTGAATGTCTCCAGTGTTGCTGACTCCACCACTTCCCTGGGCAGCCTGTTCCAATGCTTGACAACCCTTTCGGTGGGGATAAGGAAAGATGGGAAAAGGTCAAAAAGAGGAAGGGAATTCACAGTGTAAGAGGTAGGTTTCTAAATGTCTCCAACATGTCTGAGGAACAGCTAGGGATCATGAGAGAAAAAGAATGGGAAAGTAAAAGGAGAGCACATGCCGGAGATGGGAAGGAGACTAATCAGGCCTGAAGCTGAGACCAGAAACACACACCAAAATTTCACTGAAGAAATTAACCTTTAATGAACATTGCCATGTCAATAAAAGCCCTGAGTCAGGCTTTGCCACCAAGAACCAAGTTAACTTGCATTCTTCTGAGAGAAGACATATGAACACTAGTAAAATCTTTCAGCTTTCACCATATGTTACCTTTACACTTCAGGCTGTTGCTAACAACCACAGTGACAGAGGTGCTGCAATGCAGACAAGGTCTGTGCAAGCAGGGTGATGTCTAGGGGGAACTGAGAGCAACTGAGATTAATGGGGAAGACCCAAGTCTGGCAGACATTTGCAAGTGGAAAAAGAGATGGTAAAGTCCAGTTAGGAGAAAGTAAGCGAAGCCTTGTGTTGAGCAGTTAAAATTGCATTCTTCTGTCCACTGAAGGCCCAGTTTTCCATCAGTTGAGTGTATAGTTGTGCTGCAATAGGGGCTTTAACAAAAATCATGGGACAGGTAAAAACAAAGCTTTTGTTTTTAAGGTCTTACAACTCTATCAATCAGCTTCATACTTGTTTGGGGATGGTCACCAGCTCTAGATCTTTTAAGACAAGCAATAAGTAATGAAAAAACAGATAAACGAAGGTCCTCTTTCATTCTGTCCCATCTGATAGAAACAGAGGAATGACCAAGGAGTGAAAAAATATCTCAAGGTAAATTCATAGAGCAAAAGAAAGTGAAATTAGAAGTAGAAGCTGAACTGGAGTCAGCAGTTGACAAATCTTTGGCTTTGTCAGACTCAGCAATTTCCGTTCCACAGAGGCCAACAGGAGAAAAATAGCACCTAAGGTGAAATGCTCAATTTTGAGAATGTCTTTTGAAAAATAATATAGACTTCAGCTAGCTTCATGCTGTAGCACAAAGATTTTTGGTGCTTTTTCATGGAAGGCTTGACTTTGATAGCCCAGGCTGCTGCTGGCCAGAACTGTGTGCAAGAATTCTCWCTGCCCAGGGAAAAGAACGGGGAAGAAATATGACTGTTGCAGGCATGTGACAATGCTGACCTGGTTTTGAAACTTTCTCAGAAAATAAGGCATTATCTGCCAGTAAAGGAGGTGTTATATGCCCAGAAATATTATTTTGTTGGTTAAAAAGTAAGAAAAGGTATCTGATAGAACAAAACAAAACTAACCCACAGATAATTTTGTGTTAGGTGGGCAATACAGCAACACTGCCCCCTTGGTAGCGAGTTAGGCTGTTCATCAACAGATACATCTGTGACGCACTGACACAATAAGTACATTTGTGTGCTAAATGACACATGTTAATCTGTCACYGAATAAAGAGCATAACCTCTCTATATGTTTAATACATAAGCATCTGACAGAAAAGCAATGCAAGAGTTGCTCCGCCTTAAAAAAAAAAAAAAATATTACAAAGTTTTGCACTCAGCATACAGACTATTCTGGGCAGCTCATGCACTGATTAAACTATTTCAGTTTGGATTTATGAGTTCACCAGCAAAGAGAAATGTCTTGAAGAAGGTGGCAACTACTGTGGGTCTATTTTAAAAACTGTCCTASCAGAATGGATTCATTTTAATGAAGCACTGAAGAGGTAAGCCAAGAGCAAAATTGGCCCTTATCAGGGTACAGTATCACCCGCTAATATTGCTCTGTAGCGTGTAGGAAGGCCAGTCTACAGTAGGTGATGAGCACAGCCATGTGCATTTACAGCTCTCTAAAGCACAAACATGGAGTGGCTTGAACAGCCATCTGCTATCCCGCAGCTATTAATTCACTAGATGTCAGTAAYTCAACTACTCTCTCTCTGATCTTGGCATATGAGAAACACTTTGAAGAGGAAGGTGTAAATCACCATGTTACAGCACACCCAACTAGCGCAATACTTTATCTTCTTCTCTGTTACTTCAGACACCGTAAAGCAAGCTACTCAACCTAGAGAGACAGTGTCAGCACCAGGAAATCATGCCTCAGAAGAAGGAAAAGATAGAGACTGAGAAAGGTGTGGGATGGAGTACAAAAGCTATCTTCCAATTTTGATCTGCGCTGGATTGCCACAAAAAAATTCATGTAACAGATTGCTTCCATAAAAAAGTTTTCCCAGTGCTCTCACCTAGCATTAGTATTTTCTCAATTTATAAAAAAACCATTTTTGATGGACAATGTCAGCTAATTACCAAATTATTTCTTGACATAACAGTACACTTAAAATTAGACAAACTGAAGGTGATAACTTAAATTTGTGAAATGTTCTGGCAGACAGATGATACACCATGACTGCATTAAGAAGTGTGGAATCCTCCACCTAACCAGCTCCACAATTAAATACAACAGGTATCATAGAAGGTAGCTAGAAACAAGTAAACTATTGTAACCTAAAATCACCAGTACTATGGGGCTATGAGATATCCTTGGAAGACCAAATTCTGTTCAGCATAAATCTGCAAGCTGGAAACTGTTTGGTGGACTGCAAGGCAGCTGAAATAGCATTACTGCTCTGTATTTCTCAAATGATCAAGATGATTGTAGATCAAAACTTGTTTCACTGACTTCAGGGCTACGTCTGTGAATTGACACTGGGGTTTGTTTCAGGGGCCTAGAGGCAAGCTGAATAATTTACTCGAGATCCCAGCATCTCTCTTTTTATTTGTACATTTCTCTCTCAGTTTCTCCCGATAATAATATTCTTGCTTCTGGCTAACTGTGCTGTGTATCACCAAACTCTCATCACTATGATAGTTAGAAAATGCAGATCTCTTTTCCCAAACTGACCATAAGGCTAATATATTTTTTTCCTACCTGTCATTAAAAGTAATTGTATAAAACCAAATCAAAACAAACAACCCCTCTAACTTTGCAATTACATGTAAGATGTACTAAATCAGATAGCTAGAAATGAGAGAATATCACCCAAAACACAGGGCTATTAYTTACCCTTGGAGAACCAAATTCTGTTCAATATAGATCCAAAAAACTGCAGAAAAATGGAACTTCATTTCCTACTTTTTGAAAATTAGTGAAATGCATTTTTAGAGTGTTTAAGGGGAAATATGTGCTTTGCTTCACTAGAGCTACAAATGCTGGATCAGTTGTAAAACTGAGCTAGAAACAAAAACTGGTTAAGACTTATCCAAAAGGGTTTATGAGAAAGTAATGTAAGAAAAATTACATCAGAGACAAAAAGAGGGCATATACAGGAACTGGAGCTATTGTTTTAGAAAAAAAAGAAATGAAGATAAAGCTTTTAACTTTCTAGAGGGTTGAAAATAAGCAAGATAATTATTGTGTATGGGAAAAAAAAGAAAACATGAAAACGGAAAGGTGAATCATAGCTGTAGATAGTAGAGAGAATTCATATACTTCRGATTCAAGTGAAAGTTTCCTCACTTGGAGCTGTAATATTTTTAGTCTTTTTGTAGGTCAAGTGTGCAACTTCTAGCTTTATTGTGGGATGATTGTACAACACACTAGAAAACAAGTGTTGCAGAACACAGCAGTTCATGAAACCTGAGACACATGCACTCCGTGGGATCTGTGGAGACGAGTGGCAGTGGGAAAAGTGGCAGATAGCACTCATAATGATTGCTGACAGAACTGAATGAAACAAATTCAGGTGGGTTTTGAGTAGCTTTAAAAAAACCCAAATACTATCAAATGAGTTCTCCAGTCCTTATGTTTGTCTTAACAGTCGTCTTCTCCCTCGGTCATTCTTAAGAGCCTAATTTCCTCAAAAATACCCCTTTTCAATTCTTCTCTCCCTCATTAAGCCCACTGGAAAGTGATTTGCTATTATGTTTATGCAGAGCTCTTTCGATCCCACAATGAAAAGGACTGGAAAGTTGCCCTCATGACAGACCTTCTTCATATTATCAAAGTGCCTCTTAACTAAAATCTGGAATTCTGCTCCGGCTTGTGATAGATTCTCACATAAGCCAAACAATTCACCTGCAGACAACCCTTTTTCGAAATTAATGGGAATAACAGAGAAGCTAGTCTGCCTGCCTTGTATGTTCATTGAACATTGATCTTTAACCTGCAACAAGCTAAACCTATCAGACCTCCAGCAATTTGTTTGCAGCAATCGCTGAGAGAATGAAGGGTCAATGCATTACAACATCAAGTCTTGGCTGTTCCAAGCCCTGCTATAAGACAGATGGTATTGAACCTRCACCTCAGAAAGGGAACCAAGCAGTTTCTCAGTAGCTTCCTCGTAAAGAATTATCACTTCAGACAATTGCATGTTTGCTCCAAGGAAATCAATAATACATATTTTACCAAACACCTTTTCATTGTTGAGACATCAAAGCTGGACAATGCTTTTGACAGAGCTGTACTTCAGTCTTTTGTTAATTAGTGTCCTGGTTTCGGCTGGGATAGAGTTAATTTTCTTTCTACTAGCTGGTATAGCGCTGTGTTTTGGATTTAGTATGAGAATAATGTTGATAACACACTGATGCTTCAGTTGTTGCTAAGTAGTGCTTACGCTAGTCAAGGACTTCTCAACTTCCCATGCTCTGCCAGGGGCACAAGWAGCTGGGAGGGAGCATAGCCAGGACAGCTGACCCAAACTGGCCAATGAGGTATTCCAYACCATATGACATCATGCTCAGCATATAAAGCTGGGGGAAGAAGRAGGAAGGGGAGACGTTCAGAGTGATGGCGCTTGTCTTCCCAAGTCACCATTACGCGTGAYGGAGCCCTGCTTTCCTGGAGATGGCTGAACACCTGCCTGTCCATGGGAAGCAGTGAATGAATTCCTGGTTTTGCTTTGCTTGTGTGCGCAGCTTTTGCTTTCCCTATTAAACTGTCTTTATCTCAACCCACAAGTTTTCTCACTTTTACCCTTCCAGTTCTCTCTCCCATCCCACCGGGCGGGGGAGTGAGCGAGTGGCTGGGTGGTGTTTGGCTGCCTGCCGGGTTAAACCATGACACTAAATACTGATCTCAAGGAAAGTCGCTGTTAGACCCACTAAGGGTAAAATACATATATATGAACAGCATGCAAAATAAGTTATGTATGTATACAGGAACTACAATTCTCTGTTATGTGTTACCTATAYATTCCGTGATCTCATCTTCCTTCTTTATGTTATGGTATCCTGCTATATGTGATAAGGTTATATTCTCACCTTTAGTTGAGAAGATGGATTGTTACGTGCTTTGTGTCATTTACAAAGATGAAAGAGATACACCAGGTACAAATGTAATCCCAATAAAAATCAAATCATACCTAAAAGACTCTGACCTCAACTGTATAGGGTAGACACACTAAAAGTGGAATGAAAATTTTTTTTTTTTTTGAGAATGCATCTCAAAGAAGTTCCAGTCTTAGATCAATACATGACTAAGAGTTTCCAAATTTTACATAGCACCATCACATCTAATTGGCAAAACCCTGCTTTGTAAATAAGAAAAGAGATTACAAATGTTTCCTTTATGTCTGTTTTGATAACTTAAACCATAAGTATTTGAATCAATGATTCTCTTGCTCTCACTTAACAGTATCAAGCTAACCCGTGATCAAATGGTAATAGAAAATATTTAGTAATAAACCAAACTTTATCTAACTTGTTTCTTATTTTTATAGAAGCTTGACTGTGTTCTTGATCCTTTTGTTTGGTGAAAGGATCCTATAAGCATGCTGAAGAAATCCCCATTTCTATCCCTCTGTCCAAGKAGGTGAAATACCTACCAAACAGATAAAATAATCTATGTTGGCCTTGTGAAGTTTTTGCTGCAGAGCAAGGCAATGAGTTTATGAGCACAAAGGTTTAACAACTAGTGATATGAAGTGCACTATAATTTCATTTAATTCCTCCATCCTGAATGGCTTTTTTCCTGCTCTTTGCAGTTCCCACAGAGTCTTGATTAATTTCTGTCATGGAAATTACAACTGTTRCAGCACTGCTTACAGAATACTGAATGCTGCACTTGCATACTTCTTAGTCATTATTTTCTTCATGAGGATCCTATCAAGTAAAACAAGAATGAGCTAYGAATTCTGGAGCTCCTGATTTACTTGTTCCTTATTCTCTGGTATCCCAGAAGCTAAGCTCCTAAATGCTTCTGTACTCTTGGTATTGTCTTTTTCTTTTTTAATTCTTTTTAAAGCTACTTACTGTGTCTCCCATTTTATATATCTGCAATTTTGTTTCAAGGAAGCAACTRATCTTAAAAGGCACATATACACTGAACTTCTCATTGTGTAATTCCCTTATAAAATATAAACGCATTGATCAACCTCATTTTATGCAGCCCCTTGAAATGACAAGAATCTGGTGAGAACTCTTAAGCACTGAAAATCTCCATGTACTGTGCTCCTAAAAGGTTAGCTCTGCACGAACTGGAAGTCAGAAATTTCCAGGGCTCATTTACTCAAAATCTCCTAGCTTCCTTTGTAAGGTGCTATTTTTCACCTGTGAAGAGGATGCAGGTTGTTACCCGTATTATCCTTGTGAGAGTCCCTTTTGGGTGGTGAACTCCCATTCTGAGTTGTGTTTTGGAACGATTCTGCAAGCTTYGCTTTTGGCAGAGGTATATTAGAGATGGTGGAGAGGCACTCAATACTCCAGCTTCTGCTAGGGAGGCGAAAACTTCCAGTTCTGCTCGCACAGAAAAGCAAATCCTCTGACTGAGGCTGGGAGCAAGCCTKCCAGTTCAAGGGACCCGAGATGTTTACAACATCTTGCTGACGGAAAGCCCCTCTTCAGCATAATCGTGTGTGAAGAGAATCAGTGAAGGGACACTGTACCATAAATGTTTGCTCCTCCTTTCTCCTACTTCTCCACATCCAGCTGTCTCCCAGTTCCTCTCCATCAATATTTTTCTGCAAAAGACTTATCCAGGATGGCTGAGGAGGGGTCTGTCTGGTGAAAGCTGTTCATTTAGGATCCCACCACRGCTGAAAAAGAATGAGAAGTGCCTTCACTGTCATCTCCATTGCTACAGAAAAGCCCAGATGATTAGCTTCGGTCAGATGCAGAACATTTTTAGGATGCTAAAGTCAGTGAAATGAATCTGAACAATAATGCAATATTCCCATCTCTCTCAGATTCCTGCTCCTATAGCTGAGGTCAGAATTCATCCTTTGCAAAATGTTGCATAGAGAAGCAACTGCCTCCCTATGAGACTTAAAGACTTTCAGCGAATTATGGATGTACGTGTGAGGCACATAAGGCTGCACTGCTGTAAAGGAGTAATTTATGGTTGTGAGCTTGCCTACATTGTGTAACTAGATCATGCAGACACGTATTAAACCAGGGGTGTAAAAGAAGGATGTAAACCGTATTTACAGGCAAGAGTCAATCAACTCCAAAGAAATGCTGGAGCATGAATTACAGTTGACCAGAAATTGTGAGGTAAGCCTCTTTCAACCACAGCCATTAACAATGTGTAAAAGGCCTGCTGAAGAAATCAATCCATAATTGAAGCATTTATCAGGTTCATATAGATTTGTGTTGTTCCTATCTAATTTGGATGGTATTACCAAGGAGATGCCCACAAGTGGGATATCAAAACAGCACCTGGGAGGCTATTTCCTCATTTTGTTTTATCCTTTTGGTATTCTATTGAGAAATAAGATCTGATGTTAACTTCAAAGGACAGCCAGATTCTTTGAAAAGAGATTGTTATTGATCATAGGTCCACAGCTGTGCACGTTAGAATGCTGTGTAAGCCTTTCCGTATATGAATCCTCTCTGTGGCTTTTCCTCATATATTTAATTCCTTGTGCCTATGCTTTATCACTTTTTCCAATTACACAAAAAAAGCTAATCTAAAAGATAAGCAGGAAATAACATTTGGAATATCCAATGAAGTTTGTTTACATTCTGCTTTTATCCTGAGGGGGCTATTTTTGCTGATAGGGAAGGAAAAAGTCAACAAAACAGGTAAGAAATGAAATAAAAAACTGAACTTCAGTTTCCAAGGGGCAGCCTCAGATCAAATTTGTTCAAGTAGCAATATACCTTTAAAAAACAAAACAAAATCTCTTAAAGGTGTTTTTTAATGCCAACAATGCTTGCAAAGTCAAACTTTACAGCAGTCATCCTGCATGAGGTATACTGGCAGTAAGAATCCTCTTACTTCAGAAACCCACAAAATAAAAAGTACTCTGTGACCCAAAAGTTGCTTTACTGCACAACACTGACATTCTTCACGCAGGATAAAAGATTAAATGGAAAAGGAAATTAATTTCTGAAGGTTCGTCCTTTACCTCACCAACTCCCAGCTCCTTCTCTCTCCTTTCTATTCTGAATATTTTGAGATGGAAAACAGAGCCCCAGAAGAAAGGARAAAAAAATATTGCAATAGTGCAAGGAAGCAAAATTAAGATATGTAGTTGCAAGAAACTTAAATAATAGTGTGACTAAAAGATATGACTTTTGCCAAAAATCAGGCTGATGAGGTTCAATTACAGGGCTCTGAGCTCTGCTACATACATAGCAATACCCCAGTAATGATAGGAGATACATAGTTTTAATATAGAATACATGATTTTGTCATTATGTTCTAATACACCTTCAAAGAACTTTGAAAGATACTTTTGTAGATTTCGGGAATTTAGAGATCGTTTAACCACGGGCTGGTTTTGAGTGCAAACTAGCTGGGCACCCAGTCAAGGGAGCAGGTAGCRACTTGAAACAAACCAAAAGTACGCAAGGCAGAGCTCAGCTCTGGAGCACAAGATGGTTCAGGTACTGAAAACTGTTGTTGATTCAATTAGCGGTGAGACAAATATATTGGAAAAAATCATCAAGGGTTCTCAGGTGCACATCGCCAAAGGCTGGGTGAGCGTACAAGGGAAACATCGTTGACTGATCGCCACATTCTTATATTCTTCCCTCGGCATCTATTTTTCACCTGTCAGAAACAGGATGCTGGATCGGAAGGACTGTTTTTCTGAGCCAGTATGGCCCCTTTTAATATCCAGGAATATTAACTGAATGCTGAATTAACGATTGTTAATTGGGGTTTTTKGGGGGTTAGGGTTTTTTTAAAGTTATTTAGTTTGTTTTTTTTTTCTAAAATACTGCAAAGCTGGAAGTATGTGTTTCTCTTCCATTTTCAATCCTAAATAGAAAATACAGCAGAGAGCTCATGGAGGTAGAATTAATTTTTTTTTTAAACTATATTTTAAGTGGACATATACATTTTAACTGTCAATGTCTGAAGTTACACACATGCAATCAGATATTCTAGCTACTTATATTTAAGGAAGTTTAAACAACCTTTCTCCAGAACTACTCCTATGCTCTCCTTTTAGCAGTATTACRAAATAAAATGTCTAGTTGCTACAAGATGTCATGTCTCTATGTCTCTTCAACCTCTACAGTAATTTGGAAATAGATAGGTAGCATTTTCTTAGATYTCATTTTCTGAGCTGACGACTATAAATCGAAGTCCAAAGAAGAATTCAAATTACATTCAAAAAAATCATTCAAACCAATGTTTCTTTCACCACTGCCCCTACCAGTACGATTAAAATATTTGGAAAAGGGAAAATATTTAGATAGCCCTGTATCCCTTCCTGTGAACCKACTGACCCATTCTGCCATCTTAAATACGTACCCTCTAGTAAGAGAGAGATGCTTTTGTAAAACTGAAAACAGACCAGACACCAATCTAAGGTTTCTGAGGAGGGTAGTGTAGAAACCTGTGAATCAAGCAACAGACACTATGTATCCCTCCAATTTACTGGTACAAAATGGAACCTGGTAGAAGGAACTAGCACAAGCCCACAAAGGAACATGCATAAATATATGGTGTAAGACAAAGTGTCCCTTATACGTCTCCACAGCTGCCACTTATTTTATCATTCTAAAAAAATAACACTTATTACGAGGAAAGTATACCCCTGCACGAGTTCAGCAGCAGCACAAGAACTGTGTAATATTTATATAATGAAAAAAAAAAAAAGAAAAACCAAAACCACAAGCACCTCTTCAGGACAGGGCTGGCACAGAACCTCAGTGATGCTGAAGTCATGTGGCACGTACGCACACTGACGTGGRAATTTCAGCAATGGTCTGTCTCCCAGGGCTTGTTAAGACTATYTTCCTTGTTCTTGTTATACTCGCTTGAGTGGTCATTTTGTAATTTTTTTCCCCTGTTTGGAATTAAGAAGCTCTGCTTAGCCAAACAGCTCTTTACAGAGGCTGCTCTGCCATGAAATCAAATATCTCACAAAATGCTGCTCTTTAGAAACATCAAATTAGCTCCATTTGAAATACTTCTTTTCTACACTCTCAACCAAAACCTAGAAGCAACTGGTTAAAGGAGAACCAACGAACGTCATGCTGGGTGCACTGCTGGTGGTAATCATTTTTTAATTAGACCAAAGGCAATTCAATTGATAAGCAGGCTTGAACTAAATGTTATGAATAAATTAATCATTTAACTATAATTTGGCAAATACTATGTAATATTGAAGTACAACTGTGGCAGATGTTTAAGAAACTTTTTATTTTTTTAAGATAACATTAAAATATTTTTAATAGACAGGGACAGATTAGGGGCATGTGTGTACACACTTGTCCATGTGTACATGTTTCTTTATATATTAAAAAGTATATAGGATGCACATCAGAAGTTTGGGTTTGTTTTGAATACACCCCAAATAAATGAAACAGAATAGAATTTTACARTTTTCTTACTATAGCAGACCACTTCCCTCTGGCTATTTTTGATATTTTGACAAGAACAAAATAAATAAATAAAAAGGTGCTGGCTTTTTTATGACATGTAGCGAGTTATTCAGAACAGGTTCCAGYGAGAGGTGGACTCTAAAAATCAAAATGCCACCATGAATGCAAGAAGATGCAAATTAGATCTCCTGTGAGTTGTATTGCTGCTTGTGGCTCTCCCTGGGAAACTGAATTCACTGTACAGTGAGGCACCTTCAAAGTCTCCCTTGTAAGCAATTTCTTCAATCTAAGCAATTTCACCTCTAGCATCTGTGAAAAAGAAGGGGAAAAAGAGTAGCTAAGTATTGCTTAAATTCTGTAGGAAAACCTAGTGCCAATTTACTCGGGGCTGGTAATGAACAGGCCRGAGCCCGGGTGTGCACATGGAAGTTGCAGGTGCACAGAAGCAGGGCACTAAGCCTTGGCATGCTGTGATATATGCTGTGAGAGAGCCTTTTGCTAGTCTGCTTTTATATGGAAGCACCTTTCTCCCTCACACCCATCCCCCCATAAAAATTGTTCTGGGACAGTAGCAGCATGGTATCTCCTAAAAACTGAGTATTCTGTCAGGCTAGAACACATATCATTCAGTTAATCTGAATGAGAAAAAGATTTCAGATTATACCATCTACCAGTAGAGACCCTGATTATGCTTTCTGTGACGTGGCTTCCTTCTCTTCTCCTGCTGTGGCACAGAAATTCAGTTGTTTTTTTTCCACTTTGTTGTAATGCGCTGCAATARAGTTTGATGCAAATGACTGATTTATAAATGAGCGTTACTAGACCTAGCACCTCTACCTCTTTCTGTCAACCGTGCCTTAATAGAATAAATACACTCCCAGCTACCTTCACAACCTTCCCTTCCCCAACGAAACGTGCAACTATTCAAAGCRTCATCTCTTGTATTCACAGCGGCTGTTTTGGATAGGAAATGTTTCCTCTCGTACTTCTTTAAGTCCATTTTTTTTTTCTTGATCKCTTAAATTCAGTGCTCATGGGAGTAAAGCTATCACAGTGGGTAAGGTTAAAATGCTGTGTTTGTTTTAAAATAGGGGCTCTGGAGCCTTCCCATCTTCTCAGAGTTGTATTCTGAGGGATTGAGTCCTACTCTGAAGGGAACACCCYCTCCCTTTCCTCTCTGTTTTCTTATCTGTTGACGCAAAAGTGAGGTAAAGCACTGGTATCTTACAGATACAAGAAAGTTAGAGTAAAAGCTACAAGAACCAGGGTTAACCAAAAAGGTTGTTAATGTTATTAGAATAGAATAAAACAAAAATAGTGAACATTTTCAGCCTTTTAAGGTTTTAATTACTTTTTAATATTCAAAATGATGTGGTTATCTTCTCTGGTTATTAATACTGTTCCTAAATGTAAATCCAAGGTCAAGATAAGCTGTTTTCTGTTCCTGATCATCTCCCTCTTCACTTTTCCTCTTTCTACCAAAGTAGACAAGACCTGGTGTTGTCACGGTGAGAAGAGAGTTCCATGGAAAGGTGGCTTTTGCATTCTGAATTATTTGGTTAATATAACTTTGGCATCAGCCCAGTTTTTACATGTTTATATTCTGTAGTGTGCAGGGAGCTGATAGGATTTTTRTAAAATATAATTCCGCTTGGACTTCAGAAAAAATCAGACACAAAAGCCTACCAACACTAAATAGTTCGCATGTTATTCTGTAATAATAAAACCAGCTATATTATTCTGCTCAGCCTGGCTCATCTAGAGCTCTATATTTCTGTGAGACTGTTGACTGGCAGGGCACAAGCTGAATTTAGAAGAGCCGGCTGGGTACTTCAAGTACCAGAACATTATAAAAGACGCGTTATGTTCGGTTTCTGAGAATAGACTAAGACACGCATTTATTTTGGGGTTTGATCCTCTGAGATCTTAGCAACGAGCTAAACCGTCTCCGCAAACTTCTGTTTATCAGCTCTGCAGCTATTTCCGAGGGGTGTGAAAGGCGAGGGCCGGCAGGCCACCCCCGCCGGGCGGGAAGGGGCCGGGGCCCGCGCCCCAAGGGGCTGGCTCTGGCCGGGGGAGCACGGCCCCCCGAGGCCCAGGGCTGAGCTGCTGCTCCAAGGCCCAACGAGGCAGGGGATGACCCCGTCCAGCTCGTGGCACGAGGCTCCCTGCCTGTTGCATGGGGAGAGCTTGTCTGCATTTAATCTTTAAGAACTTTCCAGGTGTCTTCTTTGTTTTGCTTTTACATATATAGGCTTGCATATGAATATATACACGTATATACACATGTTGTACTATACGCACACACATTTCTTCTAATCTCAAATTCAGAAAGGCAGCAATAACTGCTTCTCAAGCTGAATGCTATCAGCCTACTTAGCCCTTAACGGGCCTGAGCTGAGCTGACGGGCATTTGTCCAATTGACTGACAGTTTGCCCAGGGTGCAGAGCCACCGTGTTTCCTCCTTTGTATCAGGACATGAGAAGAAATGTGGAAACAACCACTGCAATTTGGAGGAGAAAAAGGTGACTCACACAAGCCGAAACAAACAAACAAAAAAATAAAAAAATCAGCAAGCCACCTTGCAAACACACAAGAATTCAAGTGCTGCAAGAAAACACAGACAAAAGTTTGTAACAAAATAACCTTTTGAAAATGCAGTGAAGGCAATTGCTAGTGTTTATTTTATATATCGTTAAGGCCTGTATAGACAGAAGGTAAAAAAAGTCATGCTAGCAAGGTTATTGAGGGTAGTGCAGACAGTGCAAACTTTATGTGAGATGGAGCTGAACTTTTTCTATTTAACTCATCCTATCTAGCTCACACCAAAGTCAGCACTTTTCAGCTTGTGTTTTTACAATTCAAACAAGCCCTTGGTTTGTTGCTCCTAGAACTAAGCACTCAGTACTTCGTATATAGGGAGAGACGCTATTGCAACCTCCATTGTGCGAGTCCTTCACTTTGAAAATTTTAATTATTAGTTGCAAGTTATAAGTCATAGGATGAAATGTGCCCGGAATAACCACATCCCATTTCATCTCTAGAGAGAAGCATGCGAAAGCCATGATCACTCCTAGTTTCATTTACACAGGACACCTCCCTGTAAAATAACACAGTCCCTGAAAGCGCACCTACTCTTGCTTTACAGGAAAACCAACCCCAATCGAGATGACATTTGCAACAAATAGTATCCATGAGATTACTGAATTAATCAACCATTACGCTGCAGTTTAACATTAATTTCTCCGATTGTGCACCAGCTTCCAGGCCTGTCAGGCTAGCACATCTCATTGTACCTTCAGCAGACACAAAATTACATTTTCTTTTCAAATGTCATCATGTGTCCAGAGATCCATGAAGAAAGGATATCAGTTTTTCATCTGAGAAGATGGAACCCATGTTCAGGCAGCAAAGCACAATATAAAAATCAATCAGGTTCCAGAGAATGCTTAAGCTGAAAAATAAACTGTTTTCACTGTACACCAGTGATCAGAAGCTGACAGTTTCCACAGTGCTTTATTTATGGAAGGCTCAGAAATCTCCTCTTTAACAAAAAACTTGCATTTATTAAGTGTACATTGCAAAATAGTCTCGGTGACAGACTAAGCCTTGATAACTATCATACCCCACTTCTCCTCAGTGATACCAGTGATAGTCTCGCAGAGACTGTGGATTAAGAGTAAATCCTTCGTACAGCAGAAGTGCCAACACATACATCATCCCTCAGATTCCCCTCAACAATACAGTAAATTTCAGTACTTGGTTTAAAAGAGGAAGAAAAAAAAAAAAAGCCCAAAATGCTGCTGGCTTCAAACAGAGCTTGTCACTGTCTAGAGAGATGCTCTGTTTGTCAGCACATCTCATTCTTGGTGTGAGTACCAGGCCTGCAGGAAACAGGCTTTCTCTGGTTGAAACACTGAACAGTGGGGAAGCTCTAGGAAAGGAACAAAATCCTTATATTGCATCCATTGTACTTGCATTTTAAAGCAAACCTCCCAAGGCAATGCTAAGCTAATTATTTACAATGCTACACTCTAAGTTAGCAAATAGATATGTTCCTTTCATTAATATTCCTGTGAAAAAGAAAAATCAAGTGAAATACGAATTCTACCTTTTACCAGAAATGTTGGCCGCCTTCTGCGAAGGTGAAATCTAGCTTTTCTCAGATCCAAGTTCTATAGTGCCATAAGGGTTTTGTCCTGTCACATGCATTCAAGAAAAGAAGAAATAAGAAACAGTTTGTGAGAAATTCTGCCTTCAAAGTTCTTATTTTGTCTCTGTTCTGGCTCTTGTTATGAAAAAATTATATCTTCTCCAGAGGAGAAACCTATATTTAAGACTGAACTCCCAAGCATTCCCATTTTGTCAAAAACAGTCCCCTATAATTTAACAGCAGCTACAAGAACTACCTTCGCAAAGCAGCTGTGCAGATGCCAGTAAGCCTACTGAATTCCTAGAATCTTCCCAGAAAAATTCTCCCAGGCAAACCTCTCCCTGTTCTCTGTTCTCTGCCAGCCCCAGGTGACTCTCCCTGTTCCCTGTACCCAGCAGGCAGCTGCAGGTGGGCACCCCTTCTCCGGAGGGTGGGAGAAAGCCACTTGCTGCTCAGGAGGTAGAAAACCTGCTTTTTAGCAATGGGACTCCCTACGTGCAGCTGACAGGAGCAGGTAAAGCTGGGCATTATGCTGAGGAAGGTCGACATAGTCATCCCCCAGGAACTGGTCGGGGGCTAAGCAGGACCTGGCCATTGCAAAGGATGAAAGACTGGGGGCGCAGAAGGAAAGAGGGGGCTGGAGGAGAAAGCACAGAGACCGGAGGAAGAATGAGCTTTGTAGCAGATAAAGGCAAGAGGGAAGGGGAAAAAGTGAAGAAGAGAATGATGACATTTTGGGTCTTTAATAAAGGAACTACTGTTTTAAAAAAAGGTGTAGGTCATCAGTCAAACTTGAAAATGTCAGTCACTTAAATGTTACTGTACTTGTTACTGTGAAAGATAAAACAAACTACTTTAAGAGGTTTAGATCTCTCACTCCTTTTATAACTTGTGGCTTAGATTCAGGTAAGGCAATTTATGATATCATCCTTAAGATTTTAATAAACTTCAAAGAAATAAAAAGCCATTTAGGCGATGATGATCATAATGTTTGTAAATGGTACCACAGTTCCATACGAAAAATTTTGTATTTTGTAGATAACTTCAACACTGTAAGATTTGGATCCTAAAAAAATAAAATCCCTGAGAAAACCAAATGAAACATCTGTCCCCGGACCAGTACAATCTTCCCGTGGATAAGGGTGTACTCTAAGGTGGATGCCTGGCTTTAACTAAGAGATGGTTGAAGTCACTAGCCCTTGGTTAAAATGGTAAATGTGTTTTTACAAACTTTGCTTCAAACTTCAATTTCCACATAAAAAAAAAATTATCAGAATTATTTCAGTAAAATTCCAAGATGGTAGGGGGCATCAGAAAACATCAGACAACCTGTCTTTGTTGTATGCACTACAATTAACCTCATCCACAGGTTTAAACAGATTACTACCGCCAAGACAAAACATGCCTGTTTTATATAGATTACCCTGGGTCAAAGTCTGCTCTCATCTATAGCTGCCACAACCTCTGGGGTACGAGGTGAAACTACAGGAAAAAAATCAGAACTTTAAGTATTCTACTTCACAATTTCTAATTTTTTGTCTTCCCTAGAAAAGCAAGCTTTTACTGTCTCTAAAATACTCATTTAACCCTCCCACACACTCCATTTCTGCTTTCTGAGTCACACTTCCTCACACTGAGTTCATATCACTTTATGGAGTGAAGTGACATATCTAGATCTCAGGCCAGCTTCAGGTTCTTCATGAATATTAAAAACAAAGAGGTCCTGGGAAGGAAAGGGGAATATTGGAAAGGACATCTCAGGAAATCCTCTTAAGAATTACTGAAAATATCTCATAATAATGASAAGCAAACTAGGTCACATCCTCCCCATTTCTTATTCCTCATTTCAAATAAAATATTTATCTGAAATAGTTTAATAAGGAAAACAGGGAGAAAGAACCAAGGAAACTCTTTAACTTCAGAGGAAATATAGGTCCCTTAGCACTTGAGAGGATTTTGTCTTAAGGCAGAGGAAGGATAAAGGAGAGAAAGGATATCTGAAGAAGAGAAAAGGAGTTTGGTAGACAGGTGATTTTACTTGCATTCTGACACATAAGGGATTTTGTTAACTTCACAGAGTACAGGTAGAGACACTGGGGCATTGCTTTAATTAAAAAAAAAAAACAAAAAAAACAAAAAAAAAACCAAAAAAAACCCACACCACCACAAAAACCACACAAAAATACCCAAAACCCAAGAAACCAAAAGCCCCCTACCGAATGACATAAGTAGAGACGTATTGTCCTGTACCTATTACAGGAGTTTTAGCAGTAATGTGGCTTATTTCCTGAAATATTCTACCTCATTTGAAATACCTGCAGGGGTATGAGGCCATTTAGTCCTGCTTTATGTCATTTTCCTCCCATCCTTCCCACAGATTACTTGCTTTGTGTTAGCTTCCACAGTTTTACCAAACCATTGAAGGAATCTGGGCTCCACAATCATTGTGAGCCAGAGGATGGATGACTTTGTGATTTTGGGATTATCATTATTTTCTTTATCGTTTATATTAGAGCAATGTGTAGCTGAAATCAGAACCTCTTTGTTAGATGGTATTATATTAAATACAGTAGGAGATATAATTTTCCTGGATATCAAACAAGACAGAAGTAGTAAAGTGGAGAAAGAAGTCACATAAGATCTCTCAGTGGTAGGTCAAGGAAAGAAACCAGGAGTAAAATTCAGGTCTCCTGTATTGCAGCTCAGTGTCWTCTCCACTAAAATAAAACAAGAAAGAAACCTTGATTTCATAATGCTGCAGCTTTAACTTTTGGTGATGAACAAGGTGAACAGAACCTACAGCCTTTTGCAGCAAGCTGGCCAAGTACCCTCTTGTAACTCGTCATGTAGTCTTGACTAAAACTGATAGAAAACCCTTTTTTCCTGATCTTTCAGGTTTTCAAAAATCACTTGATCTTCTGTAAAGGGAAAAATTTTATTCCATATCCTGGCCCTCAGAATTCCTTCCATCCCTTCCTATTCTTTTCCTGGTTATCTTTGGAAGAAACGGTACCCGTAAATACAGGTATGGCTAGAGAATGCAGACGTGGTATTACTCTAACCGCGATGGCTCACAGACAGGGGTGAAATTCTCTTCAGGTACAAAATTTCTCTAGTCTCTGGGAGAATATATACCCCACATCCATCTGGCAAAATCTCCACAGATGCTATAGTTTACAAGACGCAGGTTATAAAACCTTTATTATGAAGAATCTAAGTAAACCTTAAATGGTACATAAACTTTCTGGGACAATAAGAATTTTGTGCACCACGTGGATGACAAGTAATCTTAACTTTCTGATGGTACGAAATGGATTCCACTCCTTAGAGAATGTAGAGTTTAAGCAGAGAGTGATCTTCCCTTCTTTGCTGGCAATCAGTATTAATTTTGCCAACCTTACTCAAAATACAAGGAGTGTAGCAGTCCTGTAAATAACCAGATAAATTTGCCCTTTTATTTATTTTTTTATATTAAGGATCTGTTTACCCCTCATTTAATATCTTTGATCTTTGCTAGATCAAGCAATGATGAGGAAAAAAAACCCCAGCCAAACAAATACCAGACCTTTAAATTTAATAGAAAATAATTGCTATAAAAATTGATCTGTTTGAATAAAACAAAATTTATACATAAATGAAACCATCAGACTTGCTTATTTATTGTTGGCATTTGAGAGTCTGGATACAAGAAATGGATTATTAGGAAAGCTGTACAAGTCCCCAAACTTACATGGATTTTACACATAAATGCATTTAAAAATAGGAATTTTTTAAAAAAATTTTTAGAGAATGTAGCACCCGAAAACATTTCAGACCTGTTTTGTGACATTCTGTGAAGGTAGTTGCAAGAGATATATTCACAAATCACATGAATACAGCCCATGCTCACAATGTAATGATTTTCTTAAAGGCTTGGTTCTATTTTCTTTGCAATATTTTTTGTATTTCAACTGTTTAGACTGTACACTTTCCTTACTGTAAACTTACATCTCCAAACACGAAAGCTGGGAACATTTTATCTTTTCTTTAAGGAAAACTCATTTTCCTCATATCTGAGAGACAGCTTGAGATTCACGGTTTGAGCGCAAGAGTAGCTTTCCTGCTGCCACCGTAGAACCAATTCCAACAATTTTCTCCCATTTAAAATAGCTGCCATTCCAAAACTGAGAAAAGCCAATGACAAATTACTTAAACAACCCCAGAGTGTTAGACACGAGCATTACTGAGCAACACAAGAATTAGAAAAGAGTGTTTTCCGCGAACAGCATTGATGCTGCTTACAGAGAGAGCTGCTGGAGCCCTGCAGCAGCAGCAGCCGCCCCACCGGGCTGGTCAAGGACCCCAACTGAGGACCATCAGAAGAAGCAATGGCATCTCGTTGTTTTACACACTGGGCTGCCTCTGGGCTGCCTCTTTCTCCCATGCAGTCACAGAAACAAGTGGTGGCTCAAAGACTTAGAGATGTGATTAAATACCTATGCAGTAGGTAACATGCTGCACTGGTTTTGGGTGGGATAGAGTTAATTCTCTTCATAGTAGCCAGTATGGGGCTGTGTTTGGATTTGTGCTGAAAAGAGGGTTGACAACACATGGATGTTTTTGTTATTGCTGAGCAGTGCTTACACAGAGCCAAGGCCTTTTCTGCTCCTCACCCCACCCCACCAGCCAGTAGGCTGGGGGGGCACAAGAAGCTGGGAGGGGACACAGCCGGGACAGCTGACCCCAACTGACCAAAGGGACATCCCACACCATATGGCGTCATGCTCAGCATATAAAGCTGGGGGAAGAAGAAGGAAGGGGGGGACGTTTGGAATGATTGCATTTGTCTTCCCAAGTAATCGTTACGCATGATGGAGCCCTGCTTTCCTGGGGATGGCTGAACACCTGCCTGCCCATGGGAAGTGGTGAATGAATCCCTGGTTTTGCTTTGCTTGCGTGCCCATGAAAGTATCCTGATCTCAACTCACGAGTTTTCTCACTTTTACCCTTCTGATTCTCTCCCCCATCCCGCTGGATAGGAACAAGCGGCTGGGTGGGGCTGAGCTGCCCGACAGGGGTAAACCACGACACATGCCGTAGCCCAGTACCCAAATACGCGCAACAAGCCAGTGATCCACAGTTACCCACCCCGTGGGACTCAGCAGGCAACCTGCCAGGCCACATTAACTCCTCCAGCTCAGGTCAGTTTACAAACTCTCTGGAAGCAGAGCCAAAAAAAGCTTTGCTTACCTCAATAGGAGGTGCTAAGATCACAATAAATAATATTCACGCAGCCGAGTTGGCCCAGACCAAAATAGCACCGGTGAACCACCAAAGGGTATGAATAACAAATTGATAGGTTGTGAACTATTCTGACGGAAGATATTTGCCTGTAGGGAAAGGTCACACCTTCAGAAACCTCTCCTCTGCTTCAGCCCACCAGCCAGAGTTACTGGGCAAATAATGAGGGGTAACCCCTCAGCGCTGCTCCTGAGGGAACAACATCCCCCATCATCTCTGAGGGAAAACAAAAGACCGAGGATACAAAATTCATAGGTGCACCTTGTAACCCAGAAATAGAGCGCCCTTGGAAAGAAGCATACTGTCCTATTCAATAAGCATAACAATAACTAGTGCTCTTGTAGGAAATGGGGAGCATAAATTCATAGTAAGTTTTGTTTGGGACAAATAATTCACCCAGCTCTAATTATGAGCAGGGTGCTCTGAAACACTATTCATGAACAGCATCCCATAAGCCTCTGATAATATCTGAAAAGAAAATAATATCTGGTATATTTAGTACTAAATCCTACATTAATAGAAACAATATAATATAGGTACTTTCCCATCTATCTATTTAGAAGTTCTACAGTGCATTTTATACTTGTGGAACTGGAAGACTGCCTAGCAATAAAATGTATTAGGATACAGGAAATTCAGACACTTTCTGGGGAGGTCACCTCTTTTCCCTGAGGCCTGGGTCCCTGTCTGTGATAGAATTGCTCATCTCCCTTACTTAGGAAGGAAAATATTTCATAAAGGAAAGCAAGGATCATGCAGAAAGAGGGGATCCAACAAGCAAAAATAAGCACCAAGGAATGTTGTTAAACCCACAGTAACTAGACAGTAACTAAACAATTAAAATGAAAAAAATCAGCATCGCTAAGGTAGGTCATTATAAATCACAGGGCTTGAAACCATTTTTTTTTTTTCTCAAATTGTGTTGTCCTTTTATATTTCAAAACTGTGAAACAGCTGTTAAGAAAATGCTCTAATGCTGTTGCTTTTCTCTCCCTTTCTACTACTATGACTTCTGTGGATAGATTAGTGGAGAGTGCTGATTTTGGATGCTGCTAAAAATTATTGCACCACCGTAAGTGGTGCAATAATAGTTTAGCGGTGCATTATAGTTTAAGTTCTAAAATGGGCCACGTGTCACAAAACCAATACAGAAAAATACTCTGTATTTAATTCTACAATTTCCTAATATTAACAGCATTTTTCCACTAATAATATTACCCTTTTTTTTAAATAACTTCTTGTAATAATTTTTGGTAACACTGAAACAGGAAGAACTGCACACTGCTTATGGCCAAAAATCCTTTATTGATCTAATGTCTAATCATGGCTCTGAACTGCAGATAGCAGCAGTGTGAAATGTTACAGATGAAATCTTAGTTTGGATGAAGCCTGACAATAAAATTTGCCATTGTTATTATGATAATTAACTTTACATTTTTATTAACCTATTTAAATCCTACATATACTGGGCAGGAGGAAAAAAAAAAAAAAAAAAAAAAAAACAAAAACCCCAAAAAACATGAACCTCACTATACTGTGAAGCCAGAGTAATAATAGCTATTAGATAGTATTTAATAAAACAGATGCTAAAGTCATGGGCATATAGAGCATTTTAGGAAAGATAAGGCCATTATAAAAGACAATTTTCTTTTTTGTTAAATCTAGAAAATTTCCAGTGAATTAACTCTTTATCTCAGTAGCATCAATTATTATGACATCGCATTTGCAAGATGCACCTTTCATATTTTTTGTTCAATTTCACTGAAAAAAAATCCCAGTAGGATAAGTACCTATGGCAGTATGTCATGTGAAGAGAGATATTAATGTGGGTCATGCAAAGAGTATCTGTATATAATGTCTGATCCCATCTTCCCCTCTGTTCCACACCAAAAACTCTATTGTTACTGCCAGTTTTAAAAGCCTGAAAAGTAGTTCGATTATGTATCTGGATCAATGCAAAACTACAACAAGGAAGTCTTCATGTAGGTTATACACCTGCTGAAATGATAAATACTTTTTTCACTACTGCATTACAGGCGTGCTATGACTCCTTTTTTGGGGGAGGAGGGAGTGCAGGGAGGGGGTTGTAGTTTTAGAAGTGCAGACCTCACATATCTTATTTTCTCATTAAACTATGACTAATTACAGTGCACAACAGATGCAGCAATACAACTTTGGATAACAGCTTCACAAATACCACATACGCTCTTTTATACTTTTAATTAGCACTTCCTTCTGAAGTATATGCGATAAGATAATTTGAAAGTGTGGAAAGTCCCACAAGACCCTGTCCTATACCATTCCATGCAATTCCCCACTAACACGAGTTCTCCATCTCCAAGATGCATTAACGACCTCAGGAATCCTCCACTAAAGTGTAAAATGCACCGCCATTTGCACGAGGATAGGATAGGCAGGACAGCTCTTTAGGCAGTTTGCCTAGGGTTTTTTAAAATCTTTTCAACTAGTATTGCTCATGGAGCAGCACTGAACATATCATAGCACATGCTGGGCTCACAGATGCTAGATTTGGTATGTGTGTACTAGCCAGCCTGCATCTAGACTGGTTTAGATAGATCTAATTTCTCAACCATGCCAGCATACTTCTTCAATTTGTAGTAAGTCCTTGCGCTTATATTACAGACCGGTCTCAGTAAAACAAGGCCATGCAATGCCTTCATCAAAACTACCACCTTGACTGATGTTAAAAGAGAGTTGCTTCATGTGGATGAAGTACTACAGCAGGATCCCTCCTAAATTAAAAAAAAAAAAAAAAAAAAAAAACAGGTTCTTGACTTTGTTCATAGAATTGTCGCTGGAGCTCATTCAGTGACTGTGAGCACAAAGCATATGGAGCAGAACATGATGACCCACAACCCAGAAGTTCCCTTGCCCAAAAAAAAAAAAAAAAAAAAAAAAAAATCATCTTTCTAATACATCCAATATACAGGAAAGCATTTGCTCTGCATTTAGGATCATCTGGATGAACTGACCCTAGGAAGCCTTTTGTTTAATTATGCTGAATTCTCAGACCTCGTCCAAATTTGCCCAGAGCCAAACCCATAGTGAAGCTTGGAACTGGGAACTCCTGCTGAGAGCGATGCCATAAACCTTACCTATGAGATTGTGTAGAGAAGGAGAATGTTTTCAGGTGTATAAAACAGGTGTGGAATACGTTTCTGACTCTTCTTTCTACCAGTCCTTGTTAGCACTTACAGTTTACTAGTACTTGCTATTAAGTTCCTTAAATTTAATTATTACATTAATAATTAATTAACTAATAAATATTTAGTTGGACAGAATGTATAGTATTTTACCTTTTCTATAAGACAAGAGTTAGTAAGCACAATTAACCCCTCACAGTCATCGTCATAAAACGGTGACACACAGAGTTTAAGGATGTTCTGTAGGTAAGAATATGCAGGTTATCATTGCTAAAAATAATCAAGTCTAGAAGGTCTGCATCTCCCTATGCTTGGGAGACACACTTGAAAAATCAAGTAGGCTGTCTTGAATCAAAAAAACACCTTATTTGAGAAGTAAGCATTGTGTGGCAGGATGTTTATTCAATATAGGATGAAATATTAACCTTTCATATATTGCAATGGCTATTACAGGTGCATGTGGTACAAAACATTGCACAAGTATATTTGTTTGTTATAATTGCAAAACTTTCATATCAAAATGGGTCAACTGTCTTCAATCCTGAATTTTCATTTACAGGATGTTTTAGGAGATAAAGTAGATAAAGAAGAATTCTAGATCAGAACAACTTCTTTTCAAAATGCGACAATCTCCCTGTACTGAAGATTCAGTTTCCTGACTAGCTGTACCTCTAAGCTTGAAGGGTTTGTAATTATTATGGAAACAGCCAAAGTAAAAAAAACCAAACAAAAAAACACTTTATGGACAGACAACCGTCCTCATTGATGTTTCTCATGCTTCCCCTGAGGCTTCCTGGGACATACTATAGGGAGAGACTGGAACCTGCTCCTGTTGGTGTGCACCATTACAGTGGTACCCACTGTTTCCCTGCAGTTACATCCTCTTCACTCAACCATTATCCAGTAAAGTGTACAGTACTGTCTGCTTATCAGAATTTTTACGACTTCTATCAGAATTTTTCTGAATTTGCTTTATTCTCTTATGAACCGTTAATACAGTATTGAATTCTAACAATAGCTTTTTTTAGGAAAACACTCACCTAAAAGAAAAATAAGAAACTCTAAGCATGTTCCCCTATAGCAATGAAAATAAGGAAAAACGCTAAATAAAAAAATGGTTCTATTGTTTAGTATTGTTGATGATGAAAGAAAAACCCAACTTTTTTCCCCAACACCTTCTTCTTATTAATGTTAGAAGATAACTAGAAATGTTTAGGAAAAGATGCAGTCCATTAAGGGGAATTTGTCATCTTCAAGCTCTATCATCACAATTATGCATTAGATGCAAAAAATTGTATATAGCTGCTGACTCTACTGAAGGTTTTTAAGCTTTGCAGAAGTACAGGTAGTAAAAATGTAGGCTTAGGAAGTTTGCTTGGCATAAATGAAGTGAACTATAGCATATTCACATACAGGAGATATCCTGTTATTCAAAAGAATTAAATCAACCTTCTATTTGGCTAACAGGAAAAATTAAAGGTGTGGTACTTTTCTTCAGTTTGACAAAAATTATTTGGGTAGTCAGTAAAAACTGTATTCTAATATATCAAACAAATGTGTAGAAGAGATGCTTACTTACTGATTTTCAAAAGTGAGTAAATTGCAGAAACAAGCTTAAGAGAAGCAGTTACTTTCTCTGGTGATGGGTCACATACCATGTTGTGATAAGGTAAGTATGAGGAGCAACTGATTTGATTCTGCGATAAGGAATTCCAATAGTAATTCTTCATGTCTGCTTAAACAAACTTGTAATAATTTCAGGATGGCTAGTCACGGATATAGCTATTGGGACCAACATATGATCAATGTGGGGAACTGCTGAGATAGTGGGAGACTGGCGAGATGAGGGACAGATCGATTTGTCAGACATTTGCAAGCACAATTGGGGGAATGGATATTCCATTTCAGGTCTGACGACTTCCCTGCTCATAATGAAGCTCAGCACAATAGGACTGAGATTTAATAAGTAAGCATTATTACACAGAACAGGACTGAAAAAAGGAAAATTCTCCTGGACTATAATGATGTTACTATTAATTTGTTCGGTGGCTTGGAAGCAATCTCTAACCCCTAAGCCTTGCAGAGGTAGTTCAAGAAGGGTAAATCGTATTTGTAAAGTAATTTGTGCAAAGTCTTTCATTATAGTTTTACTAGTGATGTGCCAAATCTCATTTGTGCAGTGTCAAATAAACTGTAAGCTGGATTAGCAATAGCCTACTCTCGTGGGTTTTTTCACAGAGGAAGACTTTTGGGAGTTTCATTTCTTTCTGAAACTTGCTGTACCTCAGATGTACCATTTGAAGGCTTACACCCCTGCCTTCAGACTGACACTTGGAACATTCACGTGGCCTCACACTCAGTTTCAACAATACATTGGAAATTAAAACTCAATATATAAGAAATTCCAAAGCATTTTCCTAATTATTTTCCCCTGTCTATCCTGGACATTGTCACTTATCTTGCTCCCAGCTCAGTGGCAGCATTAACATTTACACTTTTGTCTGAGGATGGATTCACACATGTTCTTCCTGAAACTAATTCTGAGCCTAAGTCTGATGAGCAACCAAATACCATTTGGGATGGGGAGTCAGTGAACTAAAAGACAATTCTGTTGTATATATGATTTTTTTCTTTTTTTTCAGACCAAAAGGAGCTAGATTTCTTTTCTGTAGTAGCCCAAGAAAAGAGGACAATAATCTTGACACCTAGACAAACCGTTTAACCAAATCCTTCACATCTCAGCTATGTAGCATTCAATCCATAGTAACTAGTAACAGTCATCCAAGACTCCTCTGCTTACTGAACACAGTCCTTAAACCCAACTGTTGATTTCAGTTATATACATGTTATTATACAAAACTACCACTCACAGATGCTACCACATAAAATTACAGACAAACAGAAACAGATGAACATATAGATAAATGCAAACCACACATTTAGATATGAGGAAGAAGGAGCAAAAATAAAACACAACACAAGCTGTGTTCATTATTCTGGAACTTACCTGAAAATAGTTGTATAAATAACTCTCATGGGGAACATCTTTTCTGAGATCTGCTATGGAAACTGCAGTATGGTTGTGCCATCAGGAAGCTTGGGTTCTGATCTTTTCCAAAAGCAGAGATACGACAGGCACACTGCCACCCCCTGCCATTCACTTGATAGGTTTGGGATGTATGCTGATGGGGAAAATGCAAATATTGAGAATTTTAATCATTTGTTTTCCCTGAGAATGAGAGAGATATGTAAAATAACTGCTTTTTATTTTTTTCTGTCACTACCATTAAGTAGTGGTACAAGTGCAAACCTAAATTTTACAGCTTTGTTCTGAGGGCCTGTTTCCCCTCTGACAAACACTTTTGTGGATTCATTTTTGAGGTGGTGAAGTAACGTGACATTATGAACAGCAAACATACACCAAAGGCAACTTATTAAACCAGCTTAATAAAGATAATACAAGCAAGGTTAGTTCAGTTTAATATAATATTTGTCGTTTATGGTCTATATGCCAGCTGATAACAAAGCACCAAAGCAAGTGAAAATATAATTTCACCTAATGAAACCATATGGGGCTTGACCCTACAGGGTCCTGAATCTGATGGAATCTTTAGTGTTGGGCAAGGGAGGGTATAAAATGGCCACATTAGGGAAGGCATAAAGGCATAAATCATGCGAGTTATAAGGCAATATAATGTCAGCAAAGGGTTCATTTCTGGACAAAGAACTCTCAACTTTGCCCTTTTGTCCTGGCCAGCCGAAACCAGGACACCCTTACAGCTAAATCCTACTCTCATATCCACAAGCGTAGACCTAGAGAAAGAACAGGACGGATGGATTTACTTCAGGCCTTGGTACCCAGGAGCAGAATTTGACCATGCATATTGCTGAATGAGATCTAAAGTATAATTGCCACTTGTGCTAATCACAATCATGTACATCAAAGCTACATGAATGAATTCTTTCAACCACATAGAGAATTTGCCATTTAAATATTTGTTTTAGTAAATGCGTTGCTTTGCAGACCTTCACATGTTGACATGAAGCACATGCAAACTAAGAGACAGTGTTCGTTCAGCAAAAAGTTTTTCTCAAAAAAGGCAATGAACATAAGGTGCAAGTAAGAAAGAATAATCCTACTTTTACCAAGGGGTAGCTGAGGCATTAGCTTCCTGCATTTCAGGCAATTTCCTTCACACTTAACTTTAAAAAAATTACTCTGAACGCTGATTAAATAGCTGACTAGCTTCTGCTTTTGTTTATAAAAAAATTAAACCAAGATATCTCAAAGTGGAGTCGCTCTACAAATCCATGAGTACCTGAATCTATACCACTGTATGTGCAGCAGTAAGACAGAGCACCTGTTACTTGCTGTAACCCTCGGGCTCAAAATGAATGAATGCCCAAATGCTGTGTGACCTCTGAATGGTCTATAAATGCTAAAATTAAGAATTTCCATAAATCAATAACCTGTGTTTTAAAATGTGTTTTTGTCCTTGCTTGTGTCAGAGGACAACTAAGGCTATCGCTAAGTTATTAGTAAAACCATCAACATGGCAAACAAGGATCTTGGTGTCACATTGCAGAGCTCTAGGTGATCATGGTGATAAACAAAACAGCTTCAGAATAATCCAGCATACTCACCAGGATAAAATTCAAATAAAACATCAGGTATTTCAATTTACCAGCCTGACAGCATTTGTCAGGGCAGTGTTCAAAACACTCTTTTCCCACCCCCACCATTTTCTCTTTACAACCTGTTAAAATAACACTGTCTACAATTACAGGGTCATTTGTTATGCATGATATAATAGACTGCAAATATAAAAAGGCATTATCATTACTTTTGTCCTTTGTTCTTCCAGGCCAGAATATTGCATAGTTCTTTACTTTGACATTTATTGCTTTTAGATTGGTAATAGAATGGTTTGTGTTGCTCATTATCTTGAATGATGATAATATTAGAGTTTGGAGAACCTGCGTTCCCTGTTAAGTAAAGTAAAGGCTTCATATAATTTACCAAAGGTTATTACTGGACAATTACCCACAATACAGTTCAAGTCTAATAAAYGTTAGCCACATTCACTCTTAAATACCACATCTGTAGTATGGTTTCTAGGAAACTGCAGAGAACAATTTATGTCATCTACGTGCATGGGAGGAGGAGGAGGGGTGTTTATACATGCATATGTATATACATATTTTTATATGTATTTTTAGCATTTACTAATGGGTGTCCTTAGGGAAAGGATTTCATTCAAAGCAGCACCTACTGATACAGCTGGGACCCTGAGCAAAGAATGGGAGGGAAGGAGGGATAAGGTAAAACCTCAGTTTTCCCCTTGACTATCAGAAATAACAGAGTCATTCCAGATTTAAAGTAATAAAAATTATGTCAGATTTAGCCTAAGACTTCACATAAGAACTTATGTAACAGACTAATATATTAATCAATTAGAAGGGCATGAAATTCAGAGCCCAATTTCATCCTTCCATCCCTTTTATCTCTGACCGTAGTTGGCATCCCATCCTGACCAGTGGTAGGACCCTGTTCTGGGTGGGCTTCGCTGCCTGTAGCCTGGGAGTGGCTCCATCCCCAGCAAGGGTGGCTCAGGGTTTTACACCTAGGAAACTTGCTGGGAAGGGTTGGGAACCCTTGGCAATCCAATCCGAGACTTGCAGATGTTTATATGTATATAACACAGACACACACATGTATATAAACACTTGCCATATTTTTTTTCAGTTCCTTTTCTGTTTGGTACTCCAGTTTGCCTGCAGCCATTTATGTTCAATTTATGTTCATCAGTTCATTTCTGTAGCAGCAGCACTTTCAATGAAATGTTTCTATTTGGTGCCAAGTAATAGTAGCTAGAGTTATTTGCCCTATGAATCTCGGTAGATTAGTTTTTGTAATTTACATACATACCCAATTTCAACCAATTTTCATTGACAGTTTTCTCTTTGGACTTTGTTTCATTTTTATTTTTGAGCTGTAACATTGTTTCAGACTTACAGCTCTCTGTAAACTTTATGATATATTCTTCATTATTATAGTTATCTCGTAATGCAAAAGTGAGAGAAAAACCTTTAACTCTAAATATGAAAATAGCCTGTAGAAAATGGAGTTAATGTTTCATGAAATAAATGTCATAATATGAAAAACGTATTTTAATGGAAATTTGTTCAAAGCCTCACATGTTTCTTTTCTGACTAACATCAGTTACTATTCTTCATATGAATCATAAAACCCAGACTGATTAGGTCATCTGGTTCTTCCATATGGCAATAAATAATTTTAAAACTACATAGATTTGCAGTTATGATGAGCTGACACAAGATGAGTATGAGCCTGTGAATATAATTGTAGCCAGCTGACACACCTGCAATTGGTTTGCTCTCAGGAGGGAGTATATTGATGGCTGGTATTTCTGATGTTGTTAGAACAAGATAAGCTGTAAACCAAGATAATGCTCTTCCATGCTGTGCTAGAAACGCTCAGCAGATGTTCAGGTGAAGCAGAGAGAACCGCGCAATTGCTGTTATTAGATCACTTGATAGTATAATGGGTAGACAGGTGTAGGCAGGAGGTGAACACCTGCAGAGCTGGGCAGGTTTGCTCACCATGGGCCCAATCCAGTCATCGCTCAGGGTAAGAGAAGGCTTTCCAGGAGCTGCTGTGGGATTTCAAGAGGACTCAACATACACAGGCAGAAGCTGCACAGACCCATTCAGAAGCACTTACTGCGCACAGTAAGCCTGGCCCCGCATCTCCCCTCTCACACATAGCAACTGGATGCGTAACGTCTAAACACATTTGGTGCAGGGCRCAGCTTAGTGAGTACAGCTGTGGTAGCACTGGTGCCTGATAGGTATGGACCTGTAAACTGCAGGTTTTTTTAAATACTGGAAAGCAGCAGATGCTGTTTCATCAAGGGGTGCTGGGTGCCCAGAGAAGGCAATGAGCATTGCCCTCAGAGGCTCCCTCCCAGACCTGCAATAATACAGAACATGTTCATATTTTCAAAATAGCCTGGCCAACTTAAATACGCAGATCCCATTAAAATTGAATCAATGTGCTTGTTACTCCCACCTGCTTTCAGGACTTCCACTTATTTTTAAAAAGCACAATGGCAACATACATAATGACAGGCCTAGCCTTTCAACTTTCCTTATCCTGTCGGCTAGAAATTGGGGGTGAATTCCACTGCACAGCAGAGATACAACGTAGCAGACAGCTTTCCCATGTGACAGAAGGAATCAATTCCTCAAGGACTGTATATCTTGACAAAAAAAGTATGAACTTTTTCCTGTACAGCCATCTTTCAATAAACGAAAGAGAAAGACAGTAAGAAAATCTGTGTTCAAATCTAAGCAATAAAGAAGCGACTACATTTTGATGAACGCTGTCGCATTCAGAGGAACAACAGAAATGTTCAACTGTGCAGTTTTTATAATATTGCATGTCCCAAAGAGACTTTTTTTTTTCCAAATTGAGGCAAGATCCTCATAAAGTTGGAGAGAGTGCACAGAATCTCATAACCAAGCTGCACACAGGCTAAATTTCAGCCCGGAGAGACAGCAGTCACCGTGGAGCTCAGCAGTCAAGCTCAAGTCATCGAAGACTGGAAATCAAGCAAGGGCAAGTACTATTGATGCAGTCTTCCCCCAAATGGATACTGGTGATGAATGTGTTTCAAATGCCAATAACCTCAACCTTTGTTCAGTATGATACAAGCTTTGCATTACGTTATTGGCAAACACCTTGCTGCTATTTGCCCCTACACTGCCATTTGGTGCCTGCCCATCTGGGCTTGTAAGCGCTCACTTCTTTGTTTTTCCTTTCCACTGGCTGTAATTATTTCCCCAATGACCTAGCAAACTTGGCAGACTTCTTGAATGAAAGTGACCTTGATGCCTAAGTATGTTTTCTCTTTGTCTTGTTCAGCCCATTTTAAGTGCAAGTTCTACTGATCGGCTTGTATGTTCATTTTGGTTGATTCACGTTTTTATTAGTAGTTTATTTTAGTGTAGCAGCTCCTAAAACAAATGACAATCCTTTTTGTTTGTGCAATTTCCACTTGCACATCAGCTCTGTAAGGGGATCCTCCCTCAGTCAAACCTTTAAAAGGATTACCTCTGTCCAGGGCTCAGCCAGCACCTTGGCTGCAAGGAGTTTCTTGCTCTTGGTGCCAAAGTAGAGTTTTGACTTTATTCCTTTCTCCTCTCAAACACAATTCCTAGTGCCATTCTTGTCCTTAGCCCATTAGTATTGTGGTTTAGAATAGCAGAGATACCAGTTCAAATCCTCTGTTTTTGCTAGAAGAATCTGAACCTACACCTCTGCCAGGCCACAGAATGTAACTAACCTGTTATAACTGTCCTGAGGTGCAGATTTTAGTGCTGCTTTTTCAAACTATTCCACTTTGCAAGGAACAACTGAAAATGCCGATTTTCTCTGGTTGAATTAACATAGTTACATACTATTATAAAAGCAGCACATTAAATTCAGTCATCAAGAGTTCAGGCTTTTCTGATACACAGTATCATCCACGATGCATGAAAATTAACACTGTTGGCACCATAGCAAAAGTATGCACTTCTGCCACTACAAACCAATTGCGACATAAAAACCCCTGCAGCAGCAGAGCTGCATAGAAGCGCCTGCTCTCCTGACTACAGGACTTCAGTTTTAGTCCCAAAGAGCTTCAAACGACTGAAATCTGATGGCAAGGGCTTGCAGAGCTTATAAGCGCCGCACTAGCATGCTTTGAGTCCATACAATTCTCTCTCCCTGAAGACACTGCAGCGGGTACCAGGCCAGTGCTGCTATTGCACAATTCTTCGTCAGTGAGAAAAGTCAGGCTATCCCTTGTTTTATATATTCTAGTCTACACAGGTACCTAAATTCCTGCCTAACAAATGCATTTAGGAACAAAAACCTCAGCCAAAATACGTCTGCAGCTGCTGTATACATGCAATAGTACTGCTGTGATGTGGAGCTCTATGGACTGGTAATGATTTTGCCTTGTAGGGTAGGAGCCTAAGGCCTGAGGTAGACAGATATGCTTGGAATTTAAGCAGTGCTTTTTTGCCATTTGCTGTTGGTTTAAACATTACATTTAAAAAATGAGGGGTTATTAATCACTATCAAAATAAAATATCTTGTTACACATACAAGGAATTGAGTAAGCAAGAGTGTGTGCAGCAAATTATAGTGATCACATACGGAAAAGCAGTATGCTAACATATCCTGACATAATGGGTCTTGAACAGGAATCTTACAACTGGAGAGAAGTTTGTCTTCCTGAGAGAATCATTTTGAAGTCTGGTTTGAAAGGAAATATTTTCATTCTTTGAGGAAAAATGTCTTTCCTGGAAGACTTCTCAGACCCTCAGAAAACAAAAAACAAATTTACCCCCCTGGGGAATTTTACTGTAATATGCCTGAATGCAACATTTTCAAGTCTATTATCTGTCAGGGTTTTTGGGGGTTGTGTTTTTTTTTTTTTTTTTAACAAATAAAATATAATTAGCAAACGTTTCCTCGTCTTATTCTTGTAACAGAAACATGTAAAGCAAATAAACTTTTAGCCTTTTACTGGTATCTATTCATCTTTACCTGCTCAGACAAAAATATCAAATAGACAAGCTAGACAATCATTATCAGTAAAGCAAATGATCCGTYAAGCAGGCATACATATCCAGGTCCCTCTCCTGTGCAGGCAGAGACTTTCAGGGCTGCCGTGATGTCAGGGAGGCTGTGCACATCACCTCGCACGGGAGAAGTCACATCTGGAAAAGCGTTCTCCTGCATGACTGCCTCTGCCTGGGGGTGTCAGCTTGGGCTGCCACAATTGTCACTGGGAGGAAATAGGCATTTGCGTGCCCATTTTGTCACCCTAAATTACAGACTAATTGGTTGCCCGAAGAAGTTCAGATGAGTCACTAACAATGTAGAAAGAGGTGAGAAAACCAGATGTAGAGCCACGTCTACTGTAGATGCCTGAAGTTATGTGAAATTAATTCTGCCAGATATTTATTTTTATGAATGGTATTGACTCAAAAGATCAATGACACTAAGGAAGACAAAAAGCTGTTATTTCTATTTGCTGTAAGTTCTGGATTAGGTTTTGATTCTAACCCCCTTCTTGTTAATATTCAATAAAATATAATCTGTGTAAAAATTAATGGAAAATGAATTATTGCCTTATAACCAAGTGAAGTAGGAACATAGATCCGGTTGTATAGAAATTTGATTTGTGCTGCATACTGAATGCAGTCCTGGCAGCTGCAGTGCATCACGGCGAGGGACAGAAGTGGAAGTTTTATAGACTTTTTATGCTTAAATAGGTAGTACCTCCACTTGAGCATAAGGTGCATGAAAGCTACCGGGTTTGATCCTTCAAGGCCTCCTTGTGCTAAATTACTTCCATTTTAATTAGTGACGAGAGGATGGACTCACAGATTTATTCTCATAGGTTGATATCATAATAAAAGACCTGCCTGGAAGAAAGTCTCAGAAAGGCACCTAAAATTTACCAAGTCAAAGTAAGCTGTCTCCTATTGAACCTGTATGGTACGAAACTGCTCTAAACAGCATCTCAAATTTGAGACCATATCTGAACCATTATTTCTGCTGGCTGTGGGCAGAAGGTAGGGGGCTGTGAAGCACCTTGTCCCTCCCCTTCTCCCACTGCAGGCAAGGAGGCGGCCAGGGAGCTGTTGTCAAGGGATGGTAGGAGGTTTGTGGAAGACCCACACGGATCAGGGGATTACAAGAGCAGAACTGTTTCGGATCTGACATGCCAGCCTAACACAGGTATGTTTATCCCCTCCCCAGGCAGGATTTGGGGGAGCACAAGTGGACGGGGCAAGGCTTGGGTCCTTCAGAAGTGAGCTGGGGGTACGGTCCCTTCTGCAGCACATGGGGAGAGGCGGGGGGAAACTGGGAATTCACAGCAGGAAGCCTGGGGACTTCATTTCCTTGAAAGGCAAAGAAAGGAAGAGAGGAAAGAAAGCCTTCCTTGGGAAGCCACCTGGTGAGGGAGCATTAGGCTGAATGCTTCTAAAATCATTATTGCTTTATTTACATTTCTCAAACACCTTGCAATTCTGCAAGGGTCAATTTTCACTCCTGACAACAACAGACTCAAGTTCAGCTGTTCCTTACCAGTCTGTACAGGACAGCTGAGCCACACTATGAAAGCTATCTGCCTAATTGTCCTGGTTTCAGCCGGGATAGAGTGAATTTTCTTCCTAGTAGTTGGTATAGTGCTGTGTTTTGGATTTAGTATGAGAAGAATGTTGATAACACACTGATGTTTTAGTTGTTGCTAAGTAGTGCTTATGTTAGTCAAGGACTTTTCAACTTCCCATGCTCTGCCAGGTGCACAAGAAGCTGGGAGGGAGCATAGCCAGGACAGCTGACCCAAACTAGCCAAAGGGATATTCCATGCCATATGATGTCATGCTCAGTATATAAGCTGGGAGGAGTTGGCCGGGGGGCAGGGACCACTGCTTGGGGACTGGCTGGGCATTGGTCGGCAGGTGGTAACTGCATCGTGCATCACTTACTTTGTGTATTCTTTTTTCGTTATTATTATTACTACTATTTTACTTTTATTTCAGTTATTGAACTGTTCTTATCTCAACCCACAAGCTTTCTCACTTTTACTCTTCCAATTCTCTCCCCCATCCCACCGGAGGGGATAGAGTGAGCAAGCAGCTGTGTGGTGTCTAGTTGCTGGCTGGGGTTAAACCATGACAGTCCATTTCAGTGCCCAACATGAGGCCTGAAGGGTTTGAGATAATAACATATTAACCAGAGTGTATTAAGGAATTTATCTCTGTTAACAGTTGCCGGTCACAATATCTATTCATCTGTTGTCAATATTAGTTTATCTGATCTGCACCATGCTCTTTATCCCAGCTGAAACCAGGACACTAACTAGTGATTTGACTCTGCAAAGCAGAGGAAGACCTTACGGATTTGGGGTCCTTAACTCCGTACAGTATATCCCTGAAAAGCTCAGGCTTGTGCCTTTCTGAATCTTCCATTTGGCTGCTAAGAAATGAACTTATTTTAGGTTGATGTTATCATCATTTATAGAGCCACAACTATGGAAAGGACTCCTTCTGGGAAATGGTCGTTAAAACCAAACAACTCTACCTGAACAGCTGGCACTGTAAGACAAATGGGAGAAATACTGAAGGAATAAAGTTTTTATATAGACTGCATATCCCTTTCTGTTCTAAGGCTGACCCATAACTTCTTTTAAGTAGCTGACATCAATAAAGAGAAGAAACTGGCAGAAGCTACAAACATAGTTCTTATCAATTCTTTCAACTCAAAGTAAGAACATTCTGAAACCTGGCTTTTAATTCAATATAAACCAAACAAAAGACCTGAACACAAATCTTGTTTCTTCAGAACTTTTCCATTCAGTTTCATTCAAATTTCCATTCAAAATCCCATTCTTTTACAATCCTGACCTGCTGTTCTGGACAGGTAAGTCTAGAAACATTGGCGCTGCTTCAGAAAGACAGAGTTGCATGAGTCTATGATTCTTAGTTGTGAGAAGAGGGAAATAAACCTAGAGGGACATCTGCTTAATAGCAAGAAAGTAGAAAATAGAAGATGAGTTATTCTTTTTCCTTGTATTTTAGTTGTTCTTGTTACACRTATCAGCATTAACTCAGCTTCTCCCCCAGCCTACCACAGTTCTCTGTAAGGCACAAAGACCCTTCCCATGCTCCTTCCCTGTTTGTGAGACACTAAGAAAAAAGGCACGGCAGTAGCAACATGAACTCCAGTAAACCTTTTGATCTCTGTAGCTGAAACATAGAGGAGGGGGAAAAAAGCATGTATGTTACCTCAATGAGATTAGTCCTATACGTCAAATATAACTGAGCTATATCCCAGAAATATATCCCCAAACAACACTACATCTAACATACATAATAGAGCTGATGAGCTTCTAAATTCAGAAAGAGGTGATATGCTGCCCTGAACTAGTGGATTTTATTCTTGTTAGAAGGAAGGATAACTGCTATCACTAAAATAAATAGAAAATAACAATAATAAAAAAACAACAACAAACCTCCTCTCAATCCATTTTACAGTAAAAGTAGCTTTTTATACCTAAACATCATTGCACAAGTAAATCCTTACTATTTCTCTTCACACACCCTCTCAGCTCATGCATGTTTGTATGGATAATATATATGGAGTTCACACAATAGGGAGGAAAAAAAAACCAAAACAAAACAAAACACCACCAACAGAAAGAATGCATGTGCTATCTTGAAAAGCAAAGAGCAATACTAGAAAAGAAATCAAAGCTTCATTTGTTGCTCTCTAGCACACAGATATTGTAGCAGCTTCTTGGATGCTCTCCTTGCCAAAAAAATACCATATGCAGGACTTGAGTTTCTGAAAACAAGTCTGTTCTTCACGTACAATGGAGATTTCCGAAAACCCATTTCATTACAATGACACACTGGCTCGCTCTCTTCCTCTTCTTTCAGTTGATCACTTGCAACCTTGCAAACATGGGTCTTTTATAGTCATTTCATCTGTTACCAACCTTTTTATGCAAAAATGGGTACTACTGTGCTTGAGCTGTAGAAACAAATCAGGCTCACTTGCTTCTTTTGGCCAAGCACAATTTTATTTCTAGAGTCACTACATCCAAATTTAGCAGCCTACATTTTTAGGTCATCTGTCAGYCCAGAAATGATAATCCTGCATCTAGGCTCTCTTTTCCTGTATCATTCCTATGATTGCTCACTGAATACATGATTTTTCATTCTTTGTACTGACGTCATGAATAGCTTAGAGATGCATCTACTGCAAAATAGATAAAAAATACACTGCAGCCAAAGGTGCGGCTAAACCCTCCCCCTGGGAAGCACCTGGGCAAGTTTATACTGTACACCTGTACACCTCCTCTCTTCAGGACCAAGTTCACTTCTCTTATTTATCAGCTAAGGACCATGACTAGTGGCACAAAACATGCAGGATGTGAATTAAACTTCCCAATTTGCATTGGCTTTTACATAAAGAGAAAGCCAGAGTAGTTCTCCCAGGAGCTGTAGTGTGCTTGCACTTCCCATTTCAAAGACACTTTGTCTTCTTTGAAGAGAAAGTCCATTAAGTCCAAGAGTAACGCACATATTCATATTGCTTTGAGATTTGCTGTGCTTGGTGGTACACAGGATAGTGCTTATAGTTCAGATTTGGATTCACTTAAACAAGGCAAATCTAATATGCAATCCCAAATTGCAATATGTTCACATTTCCTTTTCTTTTGTGCACACCTGAGATTTAAATTACCTATGTAACTCTTCCTAGACAGATTTTAATTATTCACTATTTTGAATTATTCATATTTAGCATAGTCTCTACATAACACCCACTGATTTTTTGAAAAAGTAATTTTGCAAATACTATGGGACTGTAAAGCTGGAGGAGCCCTCCTACATTGCCGAATCCAGTTTTCCATTGTTATTAGCAAACATGCATCTATGTTATAGTCCTCGTTTCACGTACTTCCTTTATAAAATTTTCTTTCAAGGATTAAAATGTTTTTTGCCTTGTAGAAAGGCAAGGGCTGAAAGCAAGCCGTGCCCATGAGCATCTCAGATGTAGTTAGCTAGCCAGAACCTCATTGCCTCAGTAATCTGGTGTTTTAGGAGACTTTCTGATGTTGACAGAGCTGAGCCATCTGCTTGCTACCCATTGAGGCTTCCCCAGGGGCAGCTGTAAGGGACTGTTCTCCAGGCACATTCCTGTACTGACCTCTCTCGAGATGGCATTTCACTGTTCTGAAATTGCCTGGTCGCTTCCATATTTTTGCTCAGGCGATGTAAAATAGGGTTCAAAGCATTATCTAGACAAAAAGAAAATTAGTCTTTCTTTCAATTCTACACTGAAATGCAAGTTACTGCAAGCCATATGGCTACTCTTCTACCACTCCAGGGATCACTAAAACACGGTACCAGCAGAAGTGCATCAACAAGCATTGACTGTCTGGAAGGAAAATAGGAGGCAGACATCTCTGTGAAGGGTTAAGTCTAGCACTGCTTTCTACCATGACAGAATCCACTGTTTGTTCTGAAGAAGAGGTATATCTTTACAGTACCTTCCACACAGGCTGTATCACCTTCATTCTCCAGGCAAGGGACTGAGGAACAGATTTTTATAACGTATTTAGGCTGTGTTTACTTTTTTTGTTGTTGTTTGTTTACTCTCAACACTCTCTCTTTGGACCAAACCGGTTTGCATGCTTCTATTTAGCAGCCCAGCCTCAACAGGATGGACAGCAAGTTACAAGCCCATTTACATCTTCTCCCCTCCTCATCATTCCAATCTTATTGTAGCCCAGTAACTAGGACGCTCTCCTGAAATCAGAAATACAGCTGTCCTCTCTCAAGTTTCCACTAAAATTCCAGGCGAGCCTGATAGCCATTACTTCTCCCACTTAACTCCAGCCAGTGCTTGCATCCTCGTGGCACAGCCTGCGTTCCCGCCCCTTCTGCCACAAATCCAAATCTCCCCAGCAATATAAAGCCCAACTGCATACTGAACGTACAAAGTCATTAAAGTAAGATAAATGCAACAAGAAAGTTTTAATGGCCTTTGCCCCGGACCTGGAAGGAGGCATCCCATTTTTTTCAGGTGAGTGACAGAGCCGACACACTTATTTAAAAGGCCAGGCATATTTTTTTACCTTGAGTGAAGTGGGAATCAGTTATTTCTTATATGTTAAAATAGTTAACACTAAGCAACACCAAAGTCCGGGGGTGGGGCGCGTGTATGTGTTTGCTTCCAGTAATGACTTTACATTTTGAATCTTTTTTGTGGTGGATTTTGTTAAAAGGGTGATGACTTGCTTCCAATTTTTTGCAATTTATACAGCCATTGAGGTGGGGAAAGCAAACAAGACTCTACTCATTGAAATTAAATCTTTACAGTAATGTTTCAGCAGTCATTTATTGTGGCAGGAATAAAGAACCACAAAAACAATAGGAAATGGTTTTATGTTAAGTATCATATTAACACGATATTTGCAAAATTTTGACCCAGGTGATCAGCTTTACTGTCTGCTCTCAGACAAACAGGGTCTCAATCCTGCATGGGGTCTACTTTATAAAAGACAAGACTGTAGGGACAGACAACCCCCAAACAAATTCTGTGTAACTCTCTTAAAGCTAAGACTTTTCTGGCTGAACTGTCGGGTGACACTGAGTCCGTCTCTTAGCAGACACAAGAAGGCATTGCGGAGTACACAAATATCAGCCATCAAGAAGAGCATGCAATTCCTAGAGCACGCTATCAGGGTAATACAGCAACATAAATTTTAAAATTTCATCCACATCTAGATCACCTTCTCAAATAGAGGTACAACTCTATGGAATTGCCTCACTTTCTTCCCTTGCTCACCCTCTGCTCCAAGAAAGCAACCCATTTCCAGCCAAGCAGGACCTCCTACATTCTTGCCTTAGTTTGGCAACTACATTTTTTCAGGAAGTTTCCCAGATTTTAGGGTTTTTCTGGAGGGTGGGAGAAGCAATTATTTTAAATACTAAGCTATGAGTTATAAAGGTGTCTATATTCCTTTCAGTATCTGTCATACAATATTTGTCTCATAATGCACAGGAGCTATAATGATGGACATATAAGAGATGCTCCTGGCATAGCATTTGGCTCTTTGCAAACATCCCTTCACAGGAATCCTCCTTTGCTGCCAATGGCAGAGACTGAAGTCTGAAATCTGTTCTCAGTCAGGACTTGGCAGCCTCCAGTTGGAAACACAACCCACTGCCTGCCAAACCAACACCCTAACAGGTTATGCTGTTACCCTTTATCTCTGCTGGTGTCCACCAGCAGCCCAAATGAATGAATTGCCTTTGTGCTCTTCATAAAAGAAGGCACTACAGATGATTTGGGCTGTTATAATGAGCTTCACCTGCTCTGCACTCATGTGGGGGCTCGGTTTGTGTTCAGCTTTTGTGTTCCTATCATCCTACTGGATAAGGTTGCAAGTATTTGTGCAGCTGTGAGCACTTATGCTCAACATCTTTAATGACAAAGGCCTAGCACAGAAGCAATTATGCAAAGGCTTTATTCTGGTTTTGCCATCAAAGCCTTTCTAGCATTTGTATAGCTTTTTTGGCTTTACCCCTATGTTTAAATCCGGATAGACATTATTAGCAGGTTAGACTGGTAGGTTCTTTGGCAAAGTGCTTCGGTGAAATTGGTTTATATTTGCTAAACAAAGTCAATGAGACCTGTCAGCAGGATGAGTTATGGGAGCTGCTCAACTTGCTAGGAGGTGCCCCAAAGAATAATCAATTGCCTAGCTGTTTGGGTTTGTTTTTTAATGTGGCTGATACATTAATGACTTTCTAATTCAGCACATGCAGTACCACTTGTAGGAAGATGAGATAGTTTGAGGGATAAGGAGGACTTTAACTAAGTCATCAGACAAAGCAATATTCCTGCTTCCTCCTTCTTCTGCCCTCCAAGAGGGCAAACTTAAATTTATGTAAATACTCCTACATCGACACAAGTTGATATAGAAAGTGAAATGGGCAATTAAAGTATAACGCATGTTTTATATTGTTTTAACAACAGCCACATATAGGGCTTTTACTGATGCAGTTAAGTCAGTTACAAAAATAATATAAAGTCTTCCATAGTTACGCCACTAAAACTTCCCAGTCACGAGGCTGGAAAACTCCGAATTAAGCCCTGAAAAAACTGAGCACTACTGGTGTTCCAACAAGTCAAATATTCTTTGGCTTTTCAGTTGGCCCTGGCAACTACAAAGCTCTGGTTTTGGTGATACTGTTGTGACCTTGGCCTTCAAAGATGCTGCCATCTATCCATGTCAACCTGAGGTTGCCATTGAGAGTTGATGCTGGCTTGTACTGAGGAGACAGGTCTGCATCCCTATGAATCTCCCCTAGTCCCAGAGGACTGAACATCAACTCAGTTGGTGTTGTTTCACCCGTGACTGGACATCCTTACTTCAGAGCAACACTAGCTGTGTCCTGTGCTGCAGAAGCTAAGCAAACAGCTTCCCAATAAATCCAAGCCCTCATTTGACGAGGATGGAGCGGATCTTTGCAGTACTTAGCAATCTGAGTCATGCCTTTAACAGAGCTACATGCTCTGCACCACTGAATGGAGATTAGTGGAGAGACTGAAAGGTTCTCATATTTTTTTATACAGTAGAGCTTTTGCATTTTGCTTTTCCTACTTTTCTCCTCACACACCCCCTTTAAAAAAAAAATAAAAATAAAGCAGCAGCTATGTTGTCAAATGCATGAAGAAGGGAAGCTAGGTAAAAATTGTCTCTTGTTCAATGGCCACAAGGACAGCCCACTCCCTCCCAATGATACCAAGGCTGAGGAAGATGTCCTAATACAGGAGCATGACTACAAACTCAGGACCGAAGGATAAATCCAGTTGAAAGGAACTCAGAAGGTCCCTGGGAACTTGATGAACAGCAAATCAATACTCCATTACAGCCAGTAGATCACCTGCTGCTTTGTGCTCATATTGCTAATTCAATGAAATTGCATTAAAATATTTTCCAAGAACTTCACTGTGAGGGACCTTCATGAGTTATGAGTCTTATAACTGAATTGCAGTGTTTGGAAAACCTCATAACAGGTATTCAAATGCTCCAGTCTGATAGAGCAACAAACCACAAACAGGAAAGTGCAAGCTATGACCACTGGCAAGAAGTTTCCAAGAAGGACTTCAATGAACATAAGAGAAACAGGCAGGAGGAACAGCAGCCAGCAGATGAATGCATGGTTTCAAATAATGTTCAATTTGTCCACGGCCTGCAAAATCTTGTTCAGTACCAGCCAAAGACAAACTATTTTCCCTCTTAACGGCAAACTGAGCACCGGGCAGCCTTATGTAAAAGACATGGCATTGCTCCCTTTGCGACACAGCTGGTAGGTGTGGATAGCATTCAACCCTCCAAGTTTTCCAGCAAATGTCGTGTTAATGTCTTCACAGAAAGGACTTATGTTCCACATCAGTCAGGGTATGTTTTTCAGTGACAATCGAAAGAAAATCTGTATCACAGMCAAATAGCTACCTTCCTTCATTGTCCTGGCAGCTCTCCCTCTTATCTATGGGCCTGCGTCTTTGTTAGGTTCATTTTCTCTGTGTGCAATAGAAATCTCATCTGCTGTACCAACAGCTAGTTCCGTTTCGCCCTTGGCAGCCAAAATACTGAACCTCCCCAGTGCCTGCTTTTTTCTTCTCCCATTCCCAGGCAGCTATAGCATTCTCCTTGCCATCCAGAACGGATCAGTGGCTCTCTTAGTTTAGATTTTACTTTTTTATTATTTTCTCTCCTTTGGGAGTATGAACTTAAAGAGCGTTTGTTGAAGACAGAACTACTATTAGCAAGTCCAAGCAGGCTCCCTTTATATCTGACCATGTATTTCTGGGCTGTTTTCTCAGCTCATTTTGTTCTCCTCAAGTCAAACAGTTTTTCTCATTTATAATTCCTGTAACCAGGCTTTCTTCTTCCCAGCTGACTGCTCATATACAGTGCCATTGCTCTGGACCTGTCATTCACTAAATTATTTTCCAGCACATCCAAAAGCATATAGCTTTCAACATGCCCACAGACTCTCAAGTATCCATTGGTGTGCACATACCCCAGACCGCTGACTTTCAAACACCTGGATTAGTCTCAGCAGTGAAATCCAACATCTCCTTGAAGTAGACACTCCTTCAGCAAGGACAACTACATCAAGCACACAACAAATAGCTGGGGCATAGGAACCACTTGCATGCAGTAGAATTTAATTCACCTTCATTCACAAGTCAACATGCTAGGCAAGAGGGCAAATCAGAGTCACTTAAAATACTCAGTATTATAGCACTGGCCCAAGAGCATTGATTTGCACTGCATCCCATCTTACTTTTATCAGTGTGTCAGCTAGCCAATTTTGCATCATTTTCTGCTTGTTCTAGTGCTTTCTACCTTAAGTAGTATCACTGGTTCCAAGGGGCTACTCACAGCTGGTAAACTCTACATACTGCACTCGGAGCACAAGCAAGTTTTCAAGCTGTATAGCAAAGGGAAAGGATTCTTTTCCATATCTGCTTCCTACATCACCTCATATGATCTTTACACTCTACTAATAGTAAATACCATTGTCTTCATTTTCTACTGAACAGGTACGGAGATCTTGCAACCCGATCTTGAGAGAAATGAAATAGCTTGCAAACCTACCAATAAGGGAAAGACATAATTTTCCTCTAGAAGGTACACTCAAGAAGGTATGTCAACATATGTTTAACCTAAAGGTTTTAACTGCCATAGAAATGAAAGCACAGAACAAACACCACAGTTAGTGCTTTGAGCTTAATGAATTTAGTTTGCATGTATTAAATTACATAAGTGTTGATGAAAGCAAAATGATAATTCTGGAGCACAGTAAATAAAATGCAATTAAAAGCACCAGTGTAGCAGCACACCTGGGAGTTACATTTGTGTAAGAAAGCGATTCAGTAACAGATTGGGGAAACACATCTCACAAACATTAGTGTAATAGCTGCAAAAAACCTGGCAGATTTCTCTAATTATGGCATAAGCTTAATCAAATTACAAAAATCTCAGAAATGTCTGATTCAGTAGTTGCTTCTTAATGGCAATATAATACAAGTGTGGCCACCAAACAAAATAAATTCCCTCCTGGTGAATCTACAAGTAGAGAAAAAACTTTTTCTTTATACTTCATGAATCCATGATTGTAAGTGCAAAATTACTCATGCATTTGGTCACTGCACAGTACTTAGAGATCTACTAAAACAAAGCAAAGCACTGTTGGTGTATAACACCATCTCATCTTTCCAGCAATAGCAGTTTTCACATATGTACCATATAGTAAAAGAATATTAAAATAGACATGTCATGAGTGATAACAAATGAGGTTGTAAGCTTAACATATGGCCTGGAAGATTTAGAAATTTCTGTCTCTAAAAGCAGGATTAATAGAACTTGCAAAATCTCACTGAAAGAAAGGTGTCTTACTGGCTCATTTAGTATCAAACAATCACCCAGCCGCATCGCCCAGTCCCAAATAAAAACACAGACAACCTTCACAAGGTCATTACCCTCACGGATAAGACAGAACTTAGTGCTGTCACTTCTTAGACAGCTATTCCTTTTCTTCCTCTTTTGCCTTACGGTGGACCACAGAGGCATGTGTCAAGATCTGCACAGATCAGAGATGTAGGGACTAAGCTGTGGATGGTTTTGAACAGAGGAGCAGTTCATCTGAACACAATAGGGAATGACAAAACTAGCTGGAAAAGCAGCAAAGAGGATATAATTACCCTCCCCCTCACTAATGCATCACAGAACCTTTAATGAAAGGCTATTTCAAACCAACTTAAGTCCAAAACTGAAAACTGCCCTAAAAACCCTAGGTGAAAAGTAACTGTAAAACAGTAAGAAATCAAGTTGCAGGAATGTATTCACTGACTCTCCCTGCAGAAACAGCTTTATAATGTCACTTGAAGGACATGGAAAGAGGGCAAAAATCACATTAATTACATTTGCAGGTGATACTGAAAACTAGGGCAGTATTTGTAGCTGAAAAAATGTATTTTATGCATCCTGAAAAAACCACTATTTGTATAATAAATCAATATGCCTATTTAGAAGGTAAATTTGAAACAAAATGAAAGTATAGGGCACAAGTAAGGTAGATTTGCTTAAAAAAAAATCTAGGGCAGTAGTAGAGAAGAAATTTTAAATAAGTTTGTAATTAAGCAGTCACTAAAAAAAAGAGAAAAAGAAGTAGGAGATTCCTACCCCACATGACTCAGATGCTTAGGAAGACACGTGCACTCTCTGGACAAACCCTGAGCACCCCAGGTCTGTTTACGAATGTAYGGCACTCCCAGGCTCTTTAGGGGACACTGGTGAACCCAGGTGTAAGACACTACATTGAATTCTGGGTCCTTCCACACAGGAGACCTGAAGCGGGTGGAAAAAAACAGAAGCCCAATGTGCAATTAACAAGAGCTTGAAAAGATTATTTTCAGTTTTCTCCTAAACTAAGTGAACTGGCTTGATAACCTGCTGGGTTATACAACAGCTGTTTACCAGCGACCACTGCAAAAAGAAAGGGTTGCAATGAAGATCAACTAGATGAAATCAAAGCCAGGGAAAAAAAAAAAAAAAAAAAAAAAAGCTTGAAAGCTTGGACAACTCTGCCCTATTCTAAACACACAGTAATGGAGATTTTTAAACATGCAGAGTTCTTTAGGCTATTCACTGGGGTCAGGGTATGTCTTCAATTTACTTACACTACGTATGCATAATGGAAAGGACAACACTTTATAGAAANATGCATAATGGAAAGGACAACACTTTATAGAAAAAAAAAAATAACTAAAAAAGGCTAGGAAAAAAAAAAAAAAAAAAAAATGTAAAATCAACATCAAGCAATTTCTAACAGTGAGGTGCAGAGAAGTCTGTCAATAGAAATGGCGCAGAACCCCTCAAGAAACTCTTTTTAAAGAGAGTTCCCCAAAATCCCCAGGCCCAAAGGGTATACAGCAGAAAACAATCTAGTACTACTGGGGGCTGAGATAAATGACCTCTAATACCTCGTTACGCTATGCTTCCGGCACTTACACTACCAAACTAACATCCACAAGGACTGCAGCCAGAAATCAAAAATCCAGTACTTTTAAGGGGGTGTTTGCAACATAACATAAATACAGATGCAACAAACACAAACACCTGATCTAACTTTTACCGTGGGTTGTTGAAAGAAAATGGGGACATAACAATCATTTCTGTTGACTGGGGCAAAAGGGGAGCAGGGGAAAGACATGATTCATTTCTTGCATCCTCTCCCCAGGGGACGGGAAACTCGGCTAGACGGGTTTTTCACCTACCATTGCAGATGTCATTTTCCTAGAGAAAGGATATGCCAACTCAGCAATCGAGTCACGCCCAAGAGACCGACTAGAAAAATCATCATGGATCTGCTTCAAAGAAAAACGCAAGCTAATGCTATCTGGCTACTGACTTAGAGATCAGAAGGAATATTAAATAGTTAAGAGTCTTCCGAGATGTATATCTCTCTGGGGGTTTCCCATCTCCCATGTAAGACGACAGATTGACACAGGAAAGGCTGTGGTCTTCACAAATCTAGACAGAGAGGAGCCCAAGGGAAAAGCTGAATATCTACTCTGTTTTCTCCAAGAAAAGAAGAAAATTTTTTGTGCAGATTTTCTCTACATAAGTGATATTTTAAATGCATCTATTTGTCACTATCATCTGGCATTGCTGAAACACCAACGCCTCACAACCAGAGCTTACATTCAAAGGAAGATCTTCACCATGAAACAAAATGCAAGTCATTAAAAAAAAAGAGAATTGCTGAATGCCAAGCGTCTGATATAAAAATAAAATGTATTTTTCCCGACGAACATTCAGCTAATCACAGAATCATAGAAAACAGAGCTGGAAAGGACATCATTAGGTCATTTAGCCTGTCCTTCTTCCTCAAGGCAAAATAATCAACTATTCCAAAAAATAGAACCTGAAAATTAGCCTTCATTTTAACATGCATGTGCGTTTCACTGTTTTTCGTGCTGTGGTGACAAAGAAAAGAGGACCAGAACTGATTGAATCCACATTCCAAAACAACAACAAATAAAATATATTCCTCTTGTTTGAAGCTGGTATGCAAAATCCTTCGAATTACTGCAGTGAAGTGTGAGGGATGTACAAAAAATGAAGAATACCCATCTAGTGAAAGAAATTAGCATTGTGAAATGAGTGATTTGTTGGATGCTGTGAGCACAAACAGGCATGAATCCTTTTCAGAAGCAGTCAGAAAAGCTTACAATGGCTCATAAATCTAAAGCTGGGGAAAAAAAACAGAGACAGAAATAAAGCAAAGCAAACACTTCAATAATGGGGGATCTCCCTCATATGAGGGAAAAAGATAAGTGTTACTGGGTAGTGCCAAACAACAGGATGTTTAAGCTTTTGCTCAAGCATGAGAGAGTTGACACAAGAAGCTATAGGTTTTATCTGATCTGTTGAGAAGATCTATATTCACAACTGGTCTGCAACCAAAGGGACCAGATCATTCCCTGCTGTCACTGCACTAAAGCTGGGGAGGAGGCATAAGCTACACTTGGATGTTCATGCACATCAAGTTCATTGCAAAATCTGGAGCTATCTCCCTGGCTTAGGCCCCATTCTCTCTGGCCTTAAATACTGACCATCTGCAATGGGACACCTTCCCAAGCATACTATGACTTTGAGACTCATCTCTACAAGATTGCCTAGAAAGGAATATATAAAATAAATTAAAGTGCATATACTTGTATTTCAGCAAGGGGCTTACCACAATTCAAAGAAATAAAGGGGGCAGGGGGCCACACCAGTGAAGTACACAGGACTACCTCCATGTCTAATGACAGCCATATGTGAAGCACCGAAGCGGTGCCACATCCTAATGCAGCTGAAGGGAATGTGAGCCTCTGAGTCACGTTTTAGACTAGGCGCTCTCTCCTTTCCTCTCTTTCTATATAAGTATGTATATCATGGTACGTAGGTATGGTTTTGTACACATCTCTCACATTCTGGCATTAACCAACTGAAAATGTAGACTAGTAAGAAATAACTTCACTCTTTGGTAACATAATTGCTTTCAATGTTCTAACTTACTAGGCAGCAAAAACCCAGATTGCCTAGCAAATATTAAGACAAAGATGTTATTTTAAAGTAATAATAGATGCAGTCTCCTTTTCCAATTATAACCACAAGGACACAATTTATTCTACTCTTCCAAACACATGTTTTCATAAGAATAATGTCCTTTATAACTTTGGCATTTTGTTGCCGGTACTCTGGGTATTTGTCATTTTCGGGACAAATGGCAGTCAGAAGGCCTGCATACAAATATTTAAATTTATCTGCATGATGTTTATTGGGGAAGAGCTGTACAATATATATGGAACTTTTGTTATTTTTTTCGCTATTGTGAAATACAAACATACAGGAATCTAGTTAACTATTGGTTATGCATCCGTGCCCTAACTATAATGGCAAAAGTGACATCTGAATTTTTAGCTAAAATATTGAATAAGTATATAAGATCAGAGCAATCTTTACTTTTAACATTCAACAAATGCCAAATTCAGTGAAAGTTGATTGCCAGGTGAGTGAGGTTACCTTGGTATAAAACCAAAAACCTCCATTACCTGATTAAATAAAAGATTGAACTGAATAAACCCAGAATGGAAAAAATGAAAGGGATATGCATACAAAAAGAGCGTGCTGAATGAGAGTAAATTATGCAAGCATGGAGAAAAATTGCCACTCTTTTCACTTTCTTTGTCTCATTAGAGACCTGGAGAGAATGTTGAACACACTAAGAGGACACTGGTGGTCCAAGGTACCCTAAGCTGTGCCAGCAAGATTGTTGTCTTTCCTTACATCGAGTGAGCTGAATGTTCATGGAGGATGCTGGACATGCAGGACTCAAGAGTGAAGTCTTCTTTAGTTAGTTCATGGTCAAAGTTACAGAAACTGCCAGGGATCTGTTTTCCACGCTCCACTGCCACTATCATACAACCTTGGTTTAATGGACCCCATGCTAGAGTGAAAAAAGCTCTTCGCTGCTAGTTGTCAGTCAAGAATATCTGTCAATTGGATCAACTTGTGTTAAATTGTGGGTGACCCAAGAAGCTAAAATATCTTGGTCATTTCATTTTGTACTAATGATCATTTCTGAATTACCTCTTCAAACAACAGGTTTGCATCTTTATGAAGCAATGCAATTACCTATACTAACCTCCATTATTACACTAGACTTTTTTCAGGTGTTCAGAAATGTGACCTTTGAGACTAAAGTTTCACGACATAGGAGCTGTAGTAATAAGACTAGTTTTAAGCCTTAATTAGCTTTAATTAAGACTAATTTGACCTGGCTACTTGTTCCTGGCCCTATTCAGCACTGTATCACCCCTTGCGTTGTGCTGCTACGACCTGTTTTAAATCAGGTTAATTAAATGATCCATGCTGAAAAACAACTCTCTAGGCAGGATTTTTTTGTTTGGATCAAAGATAATTTTCTTGACATATTTAATAGGACAGCCCACAAGAAGTTGGCTTGATTGACATGGGGACACGTTGCATCCTAGAGACTAGAATATGCAGCCAAGGGAAGGAAACAACTTACGCCAAAACCATGAAAAAAATTTCCCGTAGCACAGAGTTATAGCCTAAGATTCTCCCTCTTGTTAAATCAGTGTCTGTCTAAACTTACTAAATACAAATTTTCCATGCTCTGGGAAACCAAGAAAAGAGATTAACTGATTTCAGGCACAAGCTGGAAGCTACAGAACACGTCTCCAGATCCTTGCTTCCGTGGGTGATTTCAGATGGAAAATGCCATCTGTGCAGTGCAACTGCCCCAAAGCCTGGAGGTCAGTTCCCAGCAAGGTATGGACTCAAACTCTCTCCAGAGTTTCCAGTTTCCTTTTCTCAACACCTTTATCCATATTACCTCTAATCCAGCTCATCTTGAATCAAAACTAAAAAAAGTAAAGACATTTTATGTGCCAGCTAGAGCAACTGCTGATACTGCTCCTAACAGCAATTCTTCCGTACTGAAGAAAGGATGAAATAAAATCAGCAACAGAGCAGAGCAATGTGCTTGCTCCCTGGCCTCCCCACTGCAGTAACAATATAAATGTTTTGCATTTTCCAAAGTAGCAACTCAATCCCATTTGCCTCTTTCTTCTGTAAGCCGCTCTCCCCCATTTTGAGTGACTCAGCTCCCTCCTGAAGTTGGAGAAACAACAACCTACTTCCCTTCAAAATGAAGTAGTCACCTTATTGACCTTTGTTCAGTTGCTGGTTTTAAACCAATTTTCTTTTGTCTCCTCTTTCTTTTATAAAATTGACATTCGCATCCGTTCTCTGGGCACGCTCGGTGTCCCAGCACAGGCAGCGGAGGGATTCAGACTGACAAGAGCATCTGATGGATTCAGCCCCCGGGCAGTGCGTTAGCTCTACGGCATGGAAGACCCTGTGCCCCTTTCCCCTCAGCATATATGTATCCAAGGACCAATCTGAACCCCCATCAATGGATTGTTCTGCTCTGGTCCCCTGTTTGATCTCAAAACTTATAAATATTTCATTGAATGGTAGAATTATGACATCAGCGATGACCCAGCCGGGCATCACAAAGGCAGCAAATTCATTTGTGCTCAGCTGTTTTGTTGTTTAAGATTCTGCTCAAGCCCTTTCACATTTTGATAAAGTCATAGTTCACAGCTATATCATAACTCTAAATATGACCCTTTAATGACATTGCCGTCAGGAGATACGACATTTTTGGCCAGCTGGCAGTGGAATTTTTGCTATATCCATTAGATAGAAAGATTAGATAGATATTGGAGAGCATATATATAAAATACTATCAGCAGTCAATCTGGAGCTAAAGGGAGCTTCGGGCACATGACACTCACAGGTTATTTTCAAGCTAATGGAATTTAGCATCCTTCTCAATCTAACATCTATATTCAAAGAGTCAGTCACCGTATCTTTGTCACAGCATCAGCATTGTTGAACATTAGCCCAAATTCCACCACCCCCCCCCACGCCCTCTTTTTTTTCCCCTCCTCTCTTCTTCTGCCTTGTTCTGGGCAAACATGCTTTAGATCAATAAAATCTCCATTTCACTTCATCATGAGCTCATTCTTTATCTTAAAAGGGTCTCAGTGAACAAGATATTTTAGAGAGAAAAAAAAACAAACAAAAATGTACATTATTCCAACTGAGAAGTTAGTTTGCTTTGCCATGAGACACATTTTCAAGTAAATATTTGTGAAAAATCACACTCTTGTGCAACTTAGACTATTCAGCGAGTAACAAAAAACCTCACAAGCTCTGAGCACCTTAAAATTCAGAATAATAGCACAGTACTTTTCTATTTTAAAAAATAAAAAAAAAAATTCCTGCCCTCTCCTGAATTTCTTTCATTAAAAAAAAAAMMCCTGTGTGAGCATATATGTATATTTTATACATATATTTTATATATATATACACACACACACATATATGCATCTGTAGCACTGGAAGCCTCCCTTTCCCTCTTCCAGTACTTTCTACTTTTGCTCTTTTTAGTTGCATGAGAGATGACACGAATCCATGGCTTTACTCCTACACTAGATGGATCTCATGGGTACACGAGCATATCTGTGGAAACAGTTTTGTTAGTGACAGTACAGGGTCACACAAGGAAAACATGTTGGAAGATTACATGAGTGAAAGGCCATTAACAAAACAAATCATCTTCCCCCGTGGTGGGAGATGGGCCCACGACATAGAGCAGAGCTCTAAACCAGAATTCACCAGTTGCCCAAAGGTTAGTCTGGGTGCAACCCCAGTAGAGAAATACGCAGCAGCGAGCACATGCTTATTACAACTTCCATGTAATCCAGGCGTGCTCTGGTGACATCTGTGATCTCAGTGTAGGCCCTGACGAAAATGTCTTCAAAGGCCAATTTTTTACTCCTGACAAATGGAGAATTTCAGAGGTTTGTGTATCCAAATTATATTAATATATTCCTACTACATCCTTTCATTTGGGGAAACTCAGACTGTTTGGACAAATATTTAATTAAGCCTCATATAGCACAGCAGGGAAGATATTTTTAATGATATCCTGTGGTCAAAATCAAAATTTGCTGACAGATACCTCACAGTGGTGCCCAAGTTTTACACTTTTTCTCATACAGATAGAAAAGTTATGTTTAGCAATGGTTGGCAAAACCTGACCTTTCTTGATCATATCTCACAACACTGGAACACCTCTGGGATGAAACACGTCAGGTGTTGGAGAGTGTGCAGCAACCCTGTGCGATGGGGTTCAGGACTGGAAGCAGTGAACAGGTAAACATGTGGGGAGAGGATACACAGTTACTTCCACCAGCACCTGGATAAGACACCAGCGGCATCTATAATTCTGTGATACTATGGTCTAAGATCTACAAGAAGCAGTGATGACCTTAACACAACTGATTTTTCAAAGGTTTAAAAATACATTTTTTTTAAGGGGCCAAGACTTCATCTATGTCAAAATATAGACAAGGTTAAAATTAGAAACTGGACATAATTGCTTAGAAGTTTAATGTATGTGTCTCTGTGTTTTGCTAAATTTTCCAGTACCCAGAGATTTCTCATCAGCCTTTGGTTAGAGAGGTCAAGCTTTTCCTTCTGGACAAACTGGGTGTGGGAAACTTTAATCACAAACTGCAATGAATAGGGAAATTCTCAGTACGGCCGTGCCCTTTTACCACTAGTGTCATTGTGTAATTTGCAGACTGATAGAAACCCGTGTCTTTTCAGCATCTCCCTTAAAGGGATTTGACTATCCAGAGGAGGAGTATGCTGGGAATTGATAATCACCCCTCAGGATCCTGTAGGAAATGGACATGTGTCCTGATGGAGGGGAAATCAAGATCCTGATGTAATCAAACCAACTTAGTAACTATTGTCTCGGACACTTCATGCTAACTAGAGTTTTTCCAGATTGCTCCTTCAGCAACTTTGCTGGAACTTGAAAAGAAATGTGATGCTGGTGAGATAGTAATTGTTAAAGAAATACTGTCATGGCCCAGTCTGCTGTTACAAATTATCAAAACTGATTTTAACCAGGTTCAAATAGCTCTTTTATTTTCAGCTGTCAGTAAGCACACATTTTACAAGTATCTCCAGTAAAAGTAAATTAAGAATTCCTTCTTTTTAAATGGCTCAAAGTGTTTCAGGAACCCCGATAAGGAAACATACATTCATACATGCACCTACATTTGATATTAGTTTCAAAGAGCTAAAAGAAGCAGCAATATTTCTTAGCAGGTAGCTGCAGGTTAAAAAAAAAAAAAAAAAAAAGAAACAAAAATATAACAAAAA
>JASVER010000130.1:229030-249674 GCA_030449065.1 Oceanodroma leucorhoa | reverse complement strand
AAAAAAAAAAAAAAAAAGAAACAAAAATACTTTGAATGAACCAAGAATTAATTGAAGACTAAGAAAGTATATATTCCCTAAATTAATAAATTGCACAAAAATATAATTTGACATCATACATAATGTCTCCGAGTATTTCTCTGACACAGACACATTCATCAAATTGTATCAGCCTTTAGATTTTTTTTTTTATTAAGAAGTAGAAGGAAAACTTCACCTTTGAATGTGACAAATGTCACTGTAAGCAAAAATGGACAATGACGGATCACTCAATAACCAGAGAGTCTTCTCCTGCTTCATTCCCATCATCTGTACTGCAACCACAGAAACAGTTATAGAACTGGCCAGGAAAAGACATGAATCGTGTATGTGTGCATGTCTAATGCACTAAAAGGGTCCTTCAGAGACAGACTTATCTACATACAGATATAATATAATCATGTAGCCAAGCTTAAGATATTTGCCTTTGCAAATACTAACTGCCAGATAGTCATACTTTTAGCAAAAGCAAGCAAACAACAATACACATGCGCTCGGGACACTCCAGAGACATCTTTCCTGCACTCATGTGCATGGCACCTCCTGTGCAATTTCCAGATGTTAATGTTAAGACACAAATACCATTCCCAGAGTGGAGATACCCGATAACAAGAGAAGTGCCTGGAGACATCCAGGCATGAACACCCGTACAAAAAACCAACATGGCACATCAGACTGCTTACATCAATTCTAGATCCATCATTACTCATGATACCTAGATATGCTTTGGCACATAACTCCATACCAGTTTTAGCCAACATGTCCAAATAATACAAAGGAAAATGAAAAAGGTGAAATTTTCATTTCATCTTTCATTTCTTTTTTCCTATAAATATCCCAAAGAGGTGATTTTCATTATTATTGAAAGACAGAACAAAACAGGGCAAATTTTCTAGCAGTCAGCTTTGTCTCTGCCTGCTAATATATTATATATTAAAAGCCAGACAGCATAACTGAACCGGAACAATGCTGTAAATTTACATAGCCAGAATTTTCAGACTTTTTATGCATTATTGCTATGTTCACAATTAACCAAATTAATCCCAATTTTAAAGGGCTTTTAAGAGCAGCAAGGAGTACTTGATTTATCTGTTTGCTCTCTCTCCCATTTATTAACCTTATTGTTTCACTCTTCTACAGTTTACTAGCAGTAAACAAATCCTATGTGAAAGCCAATAAAATACTTCTTTTGTAATGTTAATGCTACTGTCTTTATAAATCTCCGATTCCAGCCACAGCCTTAGCTCCTTACTGGCTTTGATTTACGAGTGGGCTGACCTGGGCCTAACCCTGTCAGCTTTAGTTCTGAGACAGTCCTTAGGATTATGGGTCTCTGATCTGGCAAATTCCTGAGAGGAAAAAAATTTAACTGAGGAAGGCTCTCTCTGACAAGCGATAAAGCCCTGTTCTTTTCAGGTTACACTAGAGACAGGGTTATGAACAGAATTAATTGAGGGAGACACAGGGACACTAAAAAAAAAAAATCATGAAAGAAAAAAAGAAGAAAATACAGAGTTTATGGGAGAATTACTGAAAAGAAAGGAAGGAGGGGTTGAAGGGAAGCAATCAATTCCCATTTATAAGGTAGGGAGTCTAGCAAACTAATTAGCATTAGAGCCAGATCAATTTTCTTACATAAAGTATTTTATGAGATTGTTACATGACAGTATACTAATTAAAACTGATTGGCCTAATTAGAGCAGCATTAATAACATAGCAGGCAGTGGCAGCAGCACCACTTAGTCCATGATGTGCTTTAAAGATAAAGATACATGACAGTCACCACAGACACCCCTTGTTTTAACATAACATTTTGTTTTGCAGCAAGCCGACGGTGTGTCTGTGATCACGCATTGGTGAATAGCTTGCTTCTTTTCTGCAGTGGAAGAACAAGAAGAAAAATGACAAATTAGCCAGTATAAAAGGGAGAGACAAATTGAGAACCGAAAACAACGGTGCGTTAGAAAAGCAATTAGTGAGAAACAAACATAAAGCATGGACCTGATTCTCCCATGCCCTGAACCTTGTGAAGTAATTTACTGGGACATCGCCCCAGCAATGCTTCACTCAGGCTTTGCTATCGCAAAATGACTTCATGCAATGCAAGGCAGCAGAGAAATAAACTGCCTAGCTCAGCAAATTACAGCCCTGGAGTCTACAAACACTGATCAGTCTCCAGGCTTTCAGGCTTCCCCCAAGGATTTACTGAATAACCAGCATTTCCCAGGTTGTTTGTGAGAAGTTGCCCAGATTAAGGTTGAGATGAGACCTTTCTTGATAAGAAATTTTTCTGAATATGAAGAAATCAGGAAAACATGCTTTTTAAAGAGAACACTATATAGTATATGCAATCCTGGTTTTATCCTTTGAGGAAATGAGTGAAATTTCGTAAAAAGCGTGTTTCAAGTTTGCATGTGAATAAAGAAGAATGGCAGTATGAATGAACAAACAACCTTCTACAAGTATTTGAATGAAGACAAGCCATCAAATAACTGTACAAACAAAAAGCTATTTAAGTATGTAAAAGGAAAGAAAACCATTATTAAACAAGTTCAAAGTGAAGAGCTATTCAGAATTAAGTGGAATATTCCCCAATGGTATTTTGGAGCACTTGCCCACTTCTGTCTGCCATTTAGACTGCTGTGATTCTGCCATATAAGTGAGAAATCAACATGTACTGAAAAATCAGGATATTTAGAGTTTAACAATATAGTTGCTGCAGATCAAAGTATTAGAAATTTTAGATTAATGAGGGAGATAGGTATTGTAAGTAGGTAGGTAGGTAGACAGCCATTATAAAAATCTTAGAAAGTAGAAGTTTTTCTTTTTTTCCTGGAGCAAGACTTCCAGTCTAACAATTATAGTGGTAATACAGCATTGCTGCCAATGCTCTGTTCCTCATCGGCACAACGGTACAAAACAAAACCAAGCACAGTGATAATTTGGCGCTCTACTTCCAAACGATACTGCCTTGAAACCACCCGTCTTGGTCACTGCTGCCTTCCATAGCAACTACTACAAAGTAGGTACTCCATACACTTTATCTCCAGAGGAGATGCACTTCCAAAATAACTTCAGCTGTATCAGAATTTTTCACCGACATTGGTAAATTTTCTTAAGTAAAGCAATGTCAAGATAACGACTGCCTCGTCAGTATAACAATTGGAAAATAATGTCACCAATGCACCAGAATTCAAGTAGGAACTTATTCTAAGAACTTATTGTGCCATGATGGACAACTTCTCCAAGTAGAGGAGTACTTACAGAGGATTCCCCTCCAGAGGAAAGGGAGGAAAGAGGAAGATGGGAAAGCCCATAAAGAGCCTGCAGTAAATGACAAAGTTCATGTTTATAAATTTAGTTATTTGCCTATCATACATGAATATGTACTCATTGCTTTTAAATAAACATATTTGTATATCATCATTTCCTAAATCTGAACATATACTTGAAGCAAAGCACAGTAGCACAGAAATGAAATGTATACAATCGTTAGTTGATTTTAAAATTTTATGCCTCACAAATTAACTCTAAATGATTAAACTCCATATTAATTATGTAAAAGATATATATAAACAAAAGTAGTTGTGTAATGGGCAAGACGAATCGGCCACTAAATTATACTATGAAACCTACAGTGAGTCTTTGAAGAAACCAGGGCAACTAATGGACCTTTGTTTGCATGAATCACATCTCAGCTTTGTCATCTTCCACGATGCACAGCATCTGCCAAGTACCATCTTAAAAATTTCTAGATATTTTACACAAACATACCTCAGAACTGTGGGGGGATTTTACTGACATTCACTTGATAACATCTGACTAACTCATGACATTATTAAATGCAAAAAACAATTTTAAAAGCCAAACCTCACGTAGAAATTGACCATTCTTGCCCTGGTACTCATATCTGAACACTTCCATATAACTTTCTGATGGGTTACACAGCTGAATGCACAGTCTGTAGCTGAAGCTCATCCCCTGGGTTTGTGTGTCTAAGTCTCCTACAGCACTACCTCCATTTCTCTCTTTCACTTTATGACCATAAATCTTTATCTTTTGAGGGGTTTGGAAACTGTACCTGAAATCCCATCTGTCAGAAGCCTCAGGACCTCTGCTGAACCCCAGATCCACCCTGTTATTTAAGCATATTTTTTCCTCAAACAGGCAGATCTGCTGGCAGTCTGGGTTTACAGTTCCCCTGTTTGGAAGCACATAATATTTGACACAAACTAATGCAAAGACTGCAAAGGTTCCAAAAATCTAGTCTTTGCTATACACAGTACAAGAAATATATGGATATAGTGGGAATAAAATAAAATCTGTTTTCAGTGCTCTGCCTCAACTTCTTTGTCAGTCCTAACTGGCTTCTCCACTTAGAGCAAACTTATCTTAGTAGTCCAGGTGTCTCTGATCTGTGCATGGTTTCCTCTCCAACCCATAGTTTTTTTCTGCACACAGTTCCTTTATCCTCGGATGGCCCTGCAGCTAAATTACCCGTCCAGCTATAAAAGAATTCCCTTCTCTTACTCTTTAATGTGTCCATTATTACCATTCATTCTGCTCCCTTTTCACTTTTGCCATTCCTTAAGCTAGCAAACTAGTACCTAGTAGTTTCTTTTTTCCTTTTGCAGATTTTTTCAGTCCGCAAAGCCTCATGCTAGAGTTTTGAAAAAACAGCTTTTTCATAGGCTGCATCCAGACCATTTTTCCCCAATATTCTCCTCTGACAAAAACCAGAGTTCAATGAGACTGATTTGGAAGAACCATAACTCACCCTCCTAGTTACGCCTAACAGTATATGACTAACTCCACACACGCAAAGGCATTGATTGATTAAGTTACTTCACAACGCCAATCAAAATTCATAAATTGTACAATATACGTAAAAACAATCTGAGTTTTTCAATCAGCTCTTCCTATCCTGAACGTCAGGTCACCTTTATTTGTGTGCATAAGTATGGATTTGGTAGCTAAATTTATGGACCAGTTTCAAAACTATATTTCAGCTAGAACCAAAAATTATAGTGCTAACATTCACTCCAGTTTGTTGATCATGGCACTGACAGACATACGTATTGTGGGTAATAGCACAAAAAGTGTTGCTCGACATTTAAGCTGATCTAAAGAGAAAGGGCTATCTAACCTTTGCTGTCAGCCATTGCTGTGCAAACACATGAACTTTAGTTAGTTTAACAAAGGACAGAAATCATTTGAGTGTTAACAAATATAATTCTTCTGAGAAATCTGAACCTTTGAGTTATTCAACAGGGTTGCCATTTGCAGTTATATGCCGTATTGTGAAGTCTTGCATCTGTTCAGATTTTTTTTGAACACTTTGAAAAGGCAGCTGTCGTCTTCTTCAACAGTACCCTGAAGTGTACTAAAATACCACAGGAAGGGCATTAATAAAACAGAGGGGCATAAAAACAAGAAAGTGCTGAGGGGTCTGAAATTTTAGAAACTGTAATCATGTTTCTGAGCTTTTATTTAGTTTTGTTTAAATATACCACTAATGGATGTTAAATATATTGGTCCACATCCTCAGCTGGGGGGGGGGGGGGGGGGGGGGGAGGAGAGGGAATCAATAAAGATTAAATAGATTTATATCAGTTGTGGTTCTGCCCTTCTCTCCTCGTATTTACATTTCTGGCAGTTCACTTGTCTTCAAGTCTGCTTCTTGAAGACTTTCAGTTTTGTAAGCTATGAGAAAACCAAGATCTTTTAGACTACCTCTAGTGCAAGTCTTACTGCTGAAAGCATAATCACCCTTTTCATATAGTCTCATTTTGATTGGACCTGTTCAAATGTTCTTACTACTCAAAAGGAAAATTAACAGTCCAGATAAAAAATTTCACAGGTTCCATGATAGGCTGTCTCCAGCTGGATAGCGGAATAAAATCCACTTCTTAAGCCATAGCCTCCCATTTGCTTTTACTTGGAGCCTCTACAAATTAAAAAACAGTGAGGCACAACATCCGAGAGATGAAATCACTGTGAATTATCTTTTAGCTAAAACACAGCCACTACTTTGTTTGCTTTAAAAGACCTTACTATTAATTGTCACTTAAAATCCATTGCCATATTTCTCGATGGTCCCAAACCATCAATTACATTGCATTTCACTATGATCCCTGATGCTCTGCAGACCATTAAAGGGTATACCGCCCCAAAAATCTGAACTGGAAGTAGCTTAACTCCAGTGAGAGGGTAATCATCCTGAAAGGTAACGCTTCAACTGATCATTTACACTTGCAATGCATCCGCTTTCAAATGATATAAGAGACTTCTAGGTCCTGTTCCTCTGAAACATTTCTGCATGAACTGTACGACAAATCCTGTCCCTTCTCCGGGCTCCTGTGGCAGTGACGGAAAAGCTGCAGAGGACCAGCGACAGCTCAGTGAGGGAGACTGCCTCACCTGCTCGGCTACACCATTGTGCATGGACCTGGTCGCAGGGGCAACTTGAGTAAAAACCACAATAGGATTCAGGCGTATTTAATTGCTTAAGAAAACCCTATCACAGGACATTTGTTCTGCTGGAAAACCACTTCTTCAAAATCAAACTTTCTGTAAGAATAGACTGGTTTTGGTGGAACAGAAATTTTTCGTTTTGACACTCGGTATAAATGCTTTGTGAAAGGAGAAGGTGTTTGAGAGTGTTTGTTTTAAACATGTAAGATATAAAGAAGAAAAAAAGCATTTCAGTGTTATTGGAATAAGTGTTTCAATGGACTTAATTCTCACTCTACTGCCCCATCCAAAAGTGCATTAGAAAACATCAATGTGCTTTAATCCAGTTATAAAATATTTGCAACGGCAATCTGTCCTGCAAATGGAAAAAAAGTCTATTTTGTGCCTGGCTATAGAAAAAGAGATCCAGTTATGGGAAATAACCAATTTTTACAACAACAGTTAACTCTATAGTGAAGACACAGCATACCACATCTGTTCTAGCATTGCCAAAAGCAAGGCTAGTACTGTGTGACCAAGTACCTTAATCAAATCCTATACTGGGYGCTGCAATATATTGAATACGTTTCTTTCAGAACATAAAAGGGGAATAAAGAATCCCCCAGTATTCACATACCAAAACATCATTGGCTGATCTGTGCACCAGAACCTTGAAAACCAGCAGTAAAGCACCAGACAACTTCCAAGTCAACTTTGCAAGGGCAAATTGTGGGAAGGGACACAAAGGAACCAAGGAGAAGTTCCTTGTTCAGGGTGACACTGTACCACAACAGCACTGCTGGGAATAGAGCCCTGGCTTCACCCAAACCATTTAATGCACCATCCAATTAGCGTGCTATGCACAATTTCACTCAACACAAGGATAAGAAAGATTTAAAGAGAGACATCTAAAAAAGTGCAAGAAAAGTGCAAGAATGCACAAGCCATGAATCAGAATAACTTTCAAAATGTACAACTGTACTGCTCACTTGCCTGGAGTCATCCCAACTGTGGATGGAATAATTTCCAAAGACTGTTTTGACTGTGAACATCTGAGGAATTTGGAGGTCACAGGAGCACTTATGCTGTTGGTAAGCCTACAAATCAAACAACCGCAAACCAGCATCTCAATAATGAGTCTTCATTCTAGATACCAACAATGCCAGGAGTCTGTTAACACTGGGTCTACATTCACATCACTTGGATCATTTTCAGACTCCACTGGATTTGCAAGACACCCTGATTTCTCTTGCCAGGTGGTATAAGACTTATAACTAAACCCTCTATAACAACATCTCACAAGACTGCGCAGGCCCATAAACAACGAGATCACCTTTAGTGACACTTGGAAATAGCTAAAAAAGGTTAAGGAAAGACACATTACGATTTATGATCCACCCCCCCAAACAAACAAAGAGGGAGAAATGTGAGGTGGGCAATGTCTCAGGGKTTTTTTTTTTTTTCCCTTTTAAAGTCCAAGGTGGTTTGAGGTAGCAGTTCTCAGCGTGCTCTCTGATCATCCCTCAAGGAGAAAAGCAAAGTGTGTCCTGAGGAACTGAACAGGAGTGGCTCTACATGCTTGGATCTACAGGCAACTGCACAATTGGGTATGAAATAATGGAGAGGAAATTAAGAAGCATGCAACCAGAAAATCCCTTCCTTTCGCCATCTGCCTAAGCTGAGAGGCCTTAGGGGTCCCACCTCCCTCGCATGACCCCACGTAGGACACAACATCACGAGGAATTCAGGGTCCCCCTGCAGTAAATGGAGGGACTCAGTCTGCTCTCGAGTATGCCGTAGCCAAGCACCTTGCTCTTACAAACTTTCAACTGTGTTTCGGGTCTGTAGTGCTACTTGGGGACAGTCAGCCATCGAATTCCTTCGCGTGGAGGTCAGAGGGGGAGGGCAGTGCACCAGGATGATGGGGGACTCCAAAAGAAAGTCCAAATTTCTGCCCCCTTCCTCACAAGAACGGGCCAAATGCTAGCCAGGATCCCAGGCGTGGGGACACTCTGTGGCCCCTGGGACTCACACTGCTGCAGAAAGGGACTGGGAACAGTTTTTGGCCAGGCCAGAAGGCACAAAGGCAGCCTTGCATTTGGGGCACAGGGGGGTGCCAGCTGTAAGGCAGGAGGGGCAGCTGGGCCGAGCGGGTCCCAACCCTCCCTTCGGCAGGGATGTTCAGGGATGAGGAGGTGGGTTGCATCTTGGCGGAGCTCCATTTAAAACCACAGATGTGGGGTTTCTCCACTGTGCGACAGCACACTCAAGGGTTGCCAGATATGGCCTGCATCTCCCCTGGGCCATTTGCTGTTCATCAAGGCACGCTTTGTTATCAAGAAACCAGGTCCCTGAAAAGTCTTACTCAGAATGCAAATACAGAAAAAGCACCTGCTTCTCCAAAAACATTTATACGCCACTATGTAATGCAATTGTCCCATTTTCCCAGTCTGAGTAGTGCCCTCCCCGAGTTTTGTAGGGTGCACGTGGCTTTTCTTCACCGCACGGAGCTTGTCAGCGAGCCCCGAGCTCAGCCCCCCAGCCGCCCCGCCAGAGAGCTCTGCCAACTCACACGGGCCCCTGCCCCAGGTGTTCCCCTCTCAGTTTTGCTGAGTGACAGTCATGAACAGTTCTGATCGGGGCACTGCTTCAGCTTTAGAAAGTGAGCAACCCTTTTTTCTCTCCCATCCCCAAAATTACACCGATACTTGTGCCATATATTTTGCACTGTAAATCCAGACTACGGGTTTACTCTTTCACACACACACACAAATACACAGGCAGACACTTCTGAAATTTTTCTTTGAAAATATTCAGTTTTTTAAAAAATAATTAGCTCTAGTGCTGAAATCTCCTGAGAAGAATATTTCTTTTTGAAAGTGACACTTTCCTCCAAAACCTTATGAACTAAAGTGATTAAAACAGCCTAAGCTCTCTTTTCCTCCCTTCCTATTTTTCTTTTATTTCCTTTTTGCTGCTCAATCTAAGAGCAAGAATAGTTTAAATATTTATGTATCATTTTGTTCTTGGTTTTGATTTTTTTTTGGTTATTCAAAAAAAATAACAAGTAGAAAGATTAAAAAAGTGGAAGAGTAGTAAGAAACAAAGCAAAGAAAAAAAAAACAACCAAACACCAAAACCCAGTCACCTCCTCCAGATACCATTTCAGCAGCATAATAAGAAAATAAAAAAAGAATGAACACACGGAAGAAACTGTGAAGAGGTTTTGTTGAAAAAATGCTATACATAAATTGAAAAAGCTTGCAATCAATATACAGTGTGAAAAAAAATTGTAACCAGGTATAGTCATATTGATGTACCTAGCAACTTGTTTTGGAAAGGACAGCTTCGTGACCCTGCTATACATAACTTCACCACAAACAGCGAGCAAGAAAGCATTGAGAGGATGCTGCCCCTGTCCCCCCCCACCCCCCGCTGAGTCTGCGGGGAATCTCAGTATGACAGTAATAATTTTATGAGTATTATGTGTCCCATCTGTGTGATATTTATGCATTTGCTTTATGTTTCCAAGATGTTGATTCAGGCAGGAAAACAGGCAATAGCTTCATATAGCACCATTTACCAACATTTAAAGGACAACACAGGTGGGGTTTTTGCCAGGAAATTACACCTCAGGCTATTCTGAACTGCAGCGTCTGGCTTGTAAACACAGACAGTAGAATTCAAGAGAAAAAATGTGTAACATTTGGTGGATAAAAGCACAATTTCTAAGGAGTGAGAGAAAAACATGGATAAGGAGTTCCATGGAGTTCACCGAATTTCCCATAGCTATCAGGAACCAGGGAACTCAGGAAGAAAAAAGCTCATAAGCAGATAATTAACCTAAAAGGTGCAACAAGCCTTTTTCTAATGGTCAGAATTCTTTTTTTTTTTTTTTTTTTTCTTTTTAAACACCTCAGCTTTGCTACCTTTGCTGAATTACAATTACATTGTGTTCCTGGTCAATGGTTGTGGTCACCTAAAGGAAGAGCAATGGTTACTGACACCATAAGGATCAGTTAAAATCTTGTACTACTGGTACCCAAATCACGGTCACCATGGGGACTTGGGCTAAGGCCAGGACAATCACAGGATTCTGCCCTGCAATAAATGGAGTGGGTCCAGCCATTTAAATCAGTGCCCACTAAAACAGTTTCAATGCAGAAGCCCAACAAGACCTAGCTGTGACACTGACCCTAGCTGGAATTTGGGACTGCAAAGCACAAGCCACGATTTCCTGACATCGGCTTAGCTACCCAGCACTGCCCGGGGCTAGAAAAGAATAGAGCACCGTTTCGGAGTTACACACTCGCTCTAATTGCAAAGCTTACACGGCACTGGCAGAACGCTCCCTTCAGTTCAGGTTACAGGATGACTTCTGCAAGACACATGCTTCACACAGCACATGCAGAAAAGGGATATATGTCACCTGTACTGTAGGCCCACTAACACCCAAAGGTCTCCGTCCTTCTGCCAGCAGCTGCTCCCATAGTGTTGTTCCCCCTTGAGACAGTAAGAAAGCAATAGGATGAACATCATTTAAGACACACAGACCTGGCCATCCTCCTCTGCATAGCACAGTATATCTCACAATCAATACATGGGACTGTGCTTTTGAACTGTAACACCCCTGATGCAATTTGCACCTATCTGCATCTTCCAGTTTCGTGCTTGGGAACGCACTCCCCATCTCTACCTATTTCTGACTTCTACATTGACATTTTGAACATTAGGTGCTAAATTATTTCTACCTATAGGAGTCCCCTAAACAAAGCAGCTCTTATAGTTCCTGCATCACAAAGCTTTACCTGGAAAAGCTTTTTATTTGGAAAGCCGAAGTTGAAAATTTTAAGCAAAATATCTATTCCAAGATTCTTATAAATACTAAAATTCGTTTCAGGCAAGAGATCAGAAGCAAAAGAAGATATATACGTGCGTGAGAGTGTGTGCGTGCAACAGAAGGAAAGACATGACAAACGGACCACGCAAACTTAAATAAAGGCAGGACAAGCTCAAACGTGGGATTAGAAATGACAACCCCACCCATGCTCCCAGAAGTATACCCTGCTTAAATATAGGACTGGTAGACAAAAGAATTTAAAAATAAGAATTTCAGGCCTGTATAAAGTATCTGCACATATGAACAGTTCAGTCACACATTTTATCCTTCACTGCTGCAACTTCTCTTATCACATAACAAAACCTGTATAGATACACAAGACACTGCCTGGACAATGGCTTTCTGAATCAACAGACAAAAATGGTTTTGCAGTTCCTGACACAAAGGAACTTATAAGGGCTGTGAAAACTTGAATACTTTGCGTTTCCCTGAAAGTGAGAAGTCTTTTACTTTTCCTCTCCAAGAGAGCCTCACAGAATATGGTATTATTTCATTGTGATTATGGACCCTGACAAGGGAGGGAGCAACTCTCCTCTGCACCAGAAGAAGTCTCTGATCAAAGTGAATCTCCATGGAGCATATAAATGTGAATGCTTTGCAAAGTGGGGATACCCCTTTTGCTTATAAATAAAGCATCCCATGAGATGATACCCACCAATACTACTATATCTTAAACCCTTAACCTCTACTAAACTTAAAAAAACAAAAAATTAACAGCTGCACGTGACTTGGACACAATTTGAAGAGGCTTTATGATCGGTCATCAAATTGTCCAAATACATTTTTAAACAATTCTGCCAACTCTTTGATAGGGGTCGGGATTCTCGCATGTTCTCACATGGTGTGGTCATGTAATATAAACTCATTTACCACCTTTCCCTATACACATGAATGTGACACCAAAATGGGTGCTTCACTCATGGTTTAATAAGCCACCTCTTTGCATGAGGAACTGCACCAATTCATGTCGATGTCAGCAGAAAATAGTCTTATTAACTTCAATAGTTTTGACTCAGAATTGTGGTGGAACCTGCAATGATACAATAGTGGTCAAAATATAACTGCAAACGTGTATCACACACAGTTAAAGAGCAGCTCAGTTTTCAACAGCTTTCTTCTCATTGCAAACAGGTATTCAACTTTGAAGTCCGTCCTTCCTCATTATCCTGCACTACAAAATCATTCCCTCCTATTGCATCAGAAGAAGAATGACCAGCTGCAACTACATGCTGATCCCATGATCTCTCATTACTAGCAGTGCTTGTTAGGGAAAAAGAACTTGAAAACTTCAGAATAACTTGGAAGAATTTTCACTGTGAACATTTGAGAAAGAATCCTTAAAATAATGAAAAGTTCTTAGTCTCTTCCATTCATTTAAGAAAGGAAATGTAGAGCAAGCATTTGCTAGGGTAGATTTTCTACTCACATAACAAAAGTTGTAAATGGCACATTACCTACTTTCTCATCTTATTTGTAAAGCAGGAAAAAAAAAATCTATTTTATTGAACTGGATGCTCAGTGCTTTCTCAGTAATGCAATATTAAGAGCCTTTTTCTATTACTAGAGCAGAGCTTTAAATTAAACACCAAATGTATTTTGTCAGATGAAGCATGGCAAACGTGGCCACCCTTCAAGAAGGGTTGACAGTTTAGCTGTGTGCACTGTGGGTCTATCGTCAGGCATTACTGAGTAATGGATCACTGCCTGATAGCTTAAATTGGTTAGTGGACAAGAACTGTGCCCTTTCTCCCTCCCCCTTCCCATAAGGGGTTTTATTGATATCGGTTCCTCTAATAATGATTCTTTTCTAAACTCAATCAACAGCTGTTTTAGTAACCCAGGAACAGAAAATAAAAGCTTTGAAGGCTTGTTTGTTGATTAAAAAATCGTTTACAGAATCTGGGGAAAATATTCCCTGTGAGAAAAAAAGCAGCTCTGGATTTTTGATTTATATAGGTGCAAGGAAATTTAAAAGATGGAAAATATTTGCAACTTATCCCCTTCAAATACAGAAAATTGAAGGACATTAAAGACAGCTGAGGGGTTTAGGGACTCTTTTATGCTTTCATTCCACCAGTATCGGCTCCCTCACAAAACTTAGTAAGTTAACGTTCATCATGTCAATTTCAATAGTTCACGTGCATATGTATTCATAGTAAAACAAGATTCTATTATGTCTCCTAACCTGTTCCTAGATGACATTGTTTTCCTACAGGCTAAGAGCATATACACAGAAAATTTGCACAGCTCTGTTGATCTCTTTGTGACCAAGTTAGTGCAAAAGTCTTAAGTCTTTACCAAATTACGTTCACTATAGGAAAGCAAAAATGTCTTATCCTTGGATTTCTCTGGATTTGGTCCAAACCAGCCTTGACCTGGGATGCCCAAAAGATTCAGGGCCATATTGCTCTCCATGCCTTACACAGCTCTGTTGGCAGAAAAGAGTCCTCATAGGTCTCTTAGCAATATCAACAGCAATTTCACGGACACACATGAGAAATAATTTGAATAATTTGTCCCTTACTATTTAAAAATCAAAGACGTTTTAGCCGAAAACTTTACAAGATCACTTTTAAAATTAATTGCCTTCTTTTCAAGAAAAAAACACAACCAAACAAAAAAAAACTCAAAACAATGAAAAAAAAGAAAAGTATATGGCATACAGTGACTGGTATAAAACTACTTGGTGCTTGCACAGCTTACCCCACCTTTATATTAATGAACCACCTAAAAACAATGTATGTGCTTTTATACAAGTATTAGAGTCTGTTTGCACCACAATGCATTTATTTAAAATCAGTAAATTGCATAGATTTCTTAGACTACACCCTCTTCAGTAAAGAAGAGAGTCCAAAGCTGACTTCTAAGGAACATGAAAAGAAAAAGCTCAGAATTCTCCAGTGTTTGGAATTCAAAATTGTCTTTGAAGACTTCAGTTTTATATATTGAAGCATTTTAAAATAACTGAATTTTCAGAAAATGCCAACCTCTATCTTCTAAAAGTCAAGAGAATACATAGCATCACAAATAATTTGCATGAAGCTAGAGTTCCTTTAGTTGAACTTTCAAGGCTAGTTTAGGTTAACTTTACTAATTTACATTATCAATATATAATTTATATCTATTTTTTAAAAAAATGTGCTTTTATACGGGAGCAATTAAGAAGAGACATTTCAGTATGATGTTTTATAATTTGCATGATGCAAATCATGCGAGGGCAGGGGAGACCCAAGACCTTGCAGGGGGAACTCTGTTAGTGTAATTAGCTCAGTGAAGGACTTCATAAGAGTGAAAGCAAACCTTCTGCCACCCTCTGGTGATGAGGTCTGTCTAATGATCCGGGGCAGTATTTTGCTGGGGAAATAGTCTGAATTCTCCATAGATAAGAAAGAGTTGCAAGAAACATTCAAAATCAGCAACTGCAGCAACAAAAACCATCACCCAGTCAACTGCTAGAAGGTGAGCACATAGCCCCAAAACAGYCCTAAAGTTCTTCAAATATGTGAGAGAGAAGTTTTTGTTTCAGATGGTCACTGCAATAGGGCTCTTCAATGACCTGGAAATCAAAGGGAGATGGTACAAAGAGTTGGAACAAGGATAATGTTATCCTTGTTACTGATAATGAGTAGGAAAGGACAGGACAAAGGCATAGACACACAAGCAGAAGGACTCAGGCTTTAAATGAGTCGCAGCTATCAGGGGACAAAGGCAGTAAGAAAAGGTTCTATAAATACCCTAGTTGTAAGAGAAAAACAAAAGAAAGTATAGGTCCATTACTTACCATGCAAGGCGAGCAAATACGGATGACACAGGAGGCTGAAATGTTTAATGCCTTTTTTCCTTTATTTTTTACTAAAAAGTTGAACTTTGAACAAATGCTAGGCACAATTAGTATTAACAATAACGATCAAGAAATACAATCCAAAAAAATTAACAAATAGGTTAAAGAATATTTAGGCAAGCTAATGCATCTAAGTTGGCAAGTGATTAAATTGATAAAAGTGATCTTTGGACCCTGAGGAGTTATGGAAGAGGGTAAGTACCCAGAGAATTGAAATACAAACATCTATCCTTAAGTGAGACAAAAGGAGGAACCAGGGAAGGACAAAGAAAGAAAAAAGAGAAGGGGGAAAAAAAAAGAAAAATAAATAATTATTAATAATAATAAACTATATGAATCTGTTGTAATATATGAAATATATTGTAATAAAATATAAATAAAAGAAATAAAGCTTAGCTTCTGAGCCTATACAGAAACGGAAGCAAATTTTCTATCCACTTAAGGTGGAAAGAATTAAAAACCATAGATAAATCCAGAGAAAGAATCATAACATGTCAATCTCATTCCTCTTTTGAACAGGTGGTTTGAATAGTTTAGAGGGTAGAAACAACTTCAGCAAAGCTTCTGACACAAGCGTTGTGTGGCACTCTAAGCGTCTTCCACAAGTATCTAGGTCCACGGTACATAACCGGTGGCCTGCAGCCCCTCCAGGAGCATGGGTTAGATCCAGGAAGCTTCTGAAAGGAAAGGAAAGGAGGAGTGCTTGCCCTAAGCTGCAAGGCTGAAGGGCACACGTGGACATGTCTCACCAGGATACTTCTTTCTCCTGCTTGTTTGCTTGTGTTTTAAGGTACCTAAAAATTACAGTGTTTGAAAATTACTGGTGTAAGTTAACGTATTTGGAAGGCACATACATACAGCACATAAATAGTCATCAGTGACTCAGTCAAACCAGAACATTTTAAATTGGATTCTGCAGATCATTATCCTTCAGGAATTTGAAGAAAATCACTAAGATAAAATTAAACAGTATTATTTTTGACAACATTACAGAAAAAAAAAAAAATCTAGGAATTGCAGTTGACTAAGTAAAACATGCAGTAACACTGGGATGTTGTCAGTATGCAGCACAAATTTTATTCCATCTTCTGGATAGGCATGACAGGGTAAGACAGGCTGGTTGACCTCACCTGGAACATTTGCTGTACCCAGCACTGGGAACAGAGCTTCAAGGCAGACAAGGATAAATGTGACTGTGTTTGGAGGAGAACCAAGATTGAGAGAGGTTTGGAAAATGTGACCTCTGCAGGGAGGTTGAAAGAACTGGTTTTATTTGTTCTACGAAAGAGGAGATGCAGGAGAGGGGGAATGAAGCACAACTGGTAAGATTGCTCCAAGTATTTAAGAAGTTGTAATAGGAAAGATGCTCCAAAACTGAATGATAAATAATAACTAAATTGAGAATTAAATTTTCAGAAAAAAAGCGGACACACTCTACATAACTCCAAAGGACAACCATATATTGGAATGGGTTATTCAGGAAGACTGTGACATTGGATGTATCTGGTGATGAGATAGAGAAACATCAGTCAGGAGTTGCTTGTGCCCGTTGCTTCTGTTTCAGTAAAAGAGCAACATTTCTAATCTAATATTTCCACGAGTAGCAAGCTTATTTCAAGTTTTCAGGGCCATTTAGATTTATTCTAATCTAAAATGTTAAGCAAAAATATATGAACAAAAACATATTAAACACTAGTAATCAGAACCTTGCTGTACTATTTTGAGTTAAAATAGCAGCAAACAATTTGGCTGAAATAAGACCCAGCAAAGAAAAGTTCTAAGTGAGTGCTAGGTATAAAATGAGGGACAGAATGAACAACGTACATTATATACTGAGCTCCAAAATGAAAGAACGATTTTAAATAAAATATTGAATGGACGTAAGTGGAGGAAGAAATGTCCCAAAATTCTGATTTCTATCATGACTACRTTATCAAAACCTCTAATTCAACCTTTTAGAAATTGTGACTTTTGGACTGAAAAAATATTGAAACAAAATATTTTTAAAACAAGGAAACAAGTACAAACATTAATATTTTCTATCTCGACCTGAGATTGCTGGATAAAGTTAGAAAAATAGAGTGATGTTACTGATTCAGGATTTCCCAATCAGTTGATTCTTCCATGGACAAGGCAGTAGAAAAGAGAACATGTACACATGCAAATATTAAAAGCTTTCAAACTACTGCTGGGTATTAGAGTTAACAAATTAATACACAGGTTTACCAGTTTACGTTAGAAATTATTTTGTAGGGAAACATGTTAGGAAAAGTTAGATGGAAATATCTGTAATGTTATTAAAACGCCTTTTTGAAGATACGAATGTGTAGCACAGAACATGGCTGTGCTTCAGACAACCACTTAAAAATCATACTTATTGACTGGGTTCTTCAAAATTGCTAGATGTATTTTTGGAAAAAGAATGTTCCATTTTTGTTTAAAGAAATAAATTGCATAGGTTGAGGAATGCATTTGTTGCCTTTCACTATCTCCTTTCTTTTTTCCTCTTTTTGAAGAATAAAAGAGAAAACAAAACAAAACTTTCCCATTTATGTGAAAAAGGTTTACTTCAGAAGAGAACAAGTATGTTGCACTTTGGGCTGGGTTTTTTTTGTAACAAAGTAAGCTTCCCCCCCATCATGTAGATTATTTTTTCGAGGAAAACCTACCAGCAACTAGAAAGGAAATAAGTGCGCGTTCTGCCTGACAGCACGCTGTATTAGCACTCAGCACACATAACACGGCTATACGTGCATGTCATAACTACCGACACTCAAAGTACTTCCATTATTACTTGTTCAGCTAATGCAGCAAACCACTGTAAATTATTCCATTTATAGTTGATTTTAACATAGAAAATGGTTGCTATACTGCATTACCAGAATCCTTTATAGAAAATTGGGTTATTCAGTTTTTAGAAGAGATGGGGAACCTATGCAAGTTGCATCCTTAGCAACAAAATCCAGGCCTTGTTATCTGAAAACAACTAAATCAAGCAAGCAGTAATCACTGTGCATGTGGGTGGAAAACATTAATCTAGAGGAGTAAACATACAATAGGCTGGTCTAATTTGAAATATAATTTGTTATTTTTCTGTATATATCTATACCATCACTGACAAAAAAGGAGAAATATATGATAAGTAAGTGCTATGATCTTAGAAACACAAAAGTAAAGGTGAAAACAAATAAAATACATTAGATTCTGTTTTGATTTACAATCTAACTTAAAAAGTTCCATTTGGATTGTGCAGGGTGTTAGTGAAAATTTTGGCTTAGTAGGTTATAGAAACTCAGTTCCCTATGTTGTGTACACAATTTTTGTGCATGCAGATAGACACAGAGACAGATGTTACTAATATTAGTAAAATATTTGTAGTACAAAACTAACCAGAGTAAGCCCAGCTTAGACAAAAAGGATAGCTTCTACCAAAATTATCACCTGAATGATAAAGAAGGTATAACATACGAAAAGGCCTGCTATACTGTCATTGTCTAGATAACTACTGAATAATTGCACCAAGCCAAGGCAATCAGTGTTTCTTTTGGTCTTGTATATATGATAATAAGAGTCATTCTCCTTGTAATAAGACATTTGTTTAATGGGAGTGTCTGGTAATTTCAGATTATTAATTCCCCTAACTATAAAGAGACACCCATGCACTAGCAAAATTGATGTAAATTGAAGCTGATATAAATTATCTAACACAAATTGAAATTTACAAAAACCATTAAGTGCCACAAACGTGAAAATAAATAATACTTGGCAAATCTTTAGACTCATTTGCCTCTTCTATAATTCAGATTACTCAGTAAAATTTCTTCAAAAGTTTGGCCCTAGAACAATTAACTCAAATGAAGTAAATGAAGACAGTTCTAGTTGGACTTAGCTAATCAGTGGCCAACAGTGACCTCCCATATGCAGCACATGCTATGTTTAACCGTTTGATACTCCACAGGTTTTACTGGGAAATATCATATAACACATGACAGCCTTCTCCTATTAACATCCTTGGAACATTTTTGTTTTCCCACATTCAGGAAACAGTGTATTGTTTTAAATACTGACAATAACTAAAGAGGGTCTTATTTTTCTATAAATGCAGACTGCAAGAAATCCATATGCTAGATATAAGAATGACACATTGTTCAGGTCATGCAACAAGTGCAAGAGAACAAAACCAAGATGCAATATTGCTACATTCTCATTTTACTTTCACCACGGTAAATTAAAAGCAGGGTTTTTTTTTTTTCTTTCTATTAACAATCTTTAGTCATTCAGAGCATCCAGGTGCCACACTATACTTACTCTATGCTCACGACATACCTTGAGACATACCCACATTTATCATAGAGTATTTACTATTAACTTGCTATTTGAGGGGAGACAACTCAGGGCTTACAGAGATCGGGGCAGAAAGAAGTTATTTTAGAAAGGGAAAGCTTATAAGCAGGGACAAAAACACTGGAGAGCAGTGGGGTTTTATCAATGAAGAAGAGAGAGGAGCACAGCCTCCTGTTGAACCCTTCGATGTGAGGGAGAGAATATCAGCTCACAGTGACACATCAGTTTCTCCAGCCTTATATTACCTGGAAGAGATCTCAGTAGGGATGAAGGCTGTTTAAAGAAGCTTGGAAGAAAACATCGTGAAAGGCTGTAAATGTACACAAACTAGTAAGTGCTATCGTTGCGTTAAAGAAAAGACAGACCCAGAAGGTTTTAGATAACACAAAAAAAACCACATTCTCACTAAAATAAATAAGCGAACACCCTCAAATGTCAAAAGCCCTTTGACCCTACAGTTATAGTACCATGAAGCTGGAGAACTGGGAACCTTGGCTCCCTTCTGGGACTAGTGACAACATACAGTAGCGCTATGGAAGCAGGCACTCGAAAAGTGCTTGGGCAAGCCAACCCTGGTGCCAGCAGCCATCAGTGGGTAGCAGCAGGATCGGGATGGGTCAGTCCTGTCAAAAAGCCCGCCCTAACAGCTGCAACCGTACGGTTAAGCAGAGAGATTTCCTATTTTAAGACGAGTCTCAAAGAAAGATAAGGAAAATAACCTGAAGATGTGAAGTCAATTGGAGCATTAGTTAAAGAGCATTAAACTTTTATATGTTGCTTCCATTTAGAGTTTAAATTGCGCTTGAACTGTTGTAACTTAATCCTCTTTAGCGAATTACTTTTAAACTCTCCTGAATGTCCCCCTGCTTAGACATGGCCAACATTTGGGAAGACTGTGGTAATCTCATAAGAATGCATAGCAAATTGCTTTTTATTTATTTAACTATAAAATTAATTCTCATCCTACCAGAGTGGTGTCTTTGACCTAAAACCTGAAAAAAACCCCTGCCAGTAACTATGGATTTCTCTTTTCCTCTTACAGGCACTAGATGCTGCGAACAAGAACT